>OY757278.1:8525547-8676144 GCA_963584085.1 Pyrausta aurata | reverse complement strand
GGGCCTTGTCTGCTCCGAGCAATCTTGCAACCATATTTTTTCTCCCCAAAAATACTTAGAAAAGCATCTTCATCCCCCCAGGCAAAGTAGACTGGGTGCAGTGCGACGGCGGCTGCGACCAGTGGTTCCACATGCACTGCGTGGGGCTGAGCCGCGCCGCGCTGCGCGAGGACGACGACTACGTGTGCGGCTCCTGCGCCGGCGCGCGCGCCCGCGACCAGTGAGCTGCGATCCATCTCACGTATGCGTAGGCGCGACGTGGTGCCGTGCGATGGTTGCTTTGAGCTGATTTTATCGTTAATCTCGATAAGTTTTTAAATTGTGTTTAAAATCTGGCATTACTGACACAGCTATAGGTAAACCGCTTCATCGACTCTACTGACTTTGCCTGTGGGGTACTTGGGCGTGGGAGGAGGCGATAGCGGGTCGTCCGAGAGTCCGCTCACTAACCGCGCTCTCGTCTCCCCCCGCACCCGGCCGCCCCACAGGCGAGGTCTCAATGAAGCGGTCTACCTGTAAGATGGTGATGTAATTTTTTTAAAAGAAGTTCAAAAGATCAAGATGTGTGATGAAATAGCAAGTGGAGTTTAATGAAAAATGTAAGGTAAAGCATTGGGAACGCACAACTAGGTTTTTGTTGTGATTTTGCTTTAGTTGTGAATCATTCTAGTTAAATTCGATATTGTTATTTGTATTTGTAAATCACATGGCACCGCGTCGCAGTTGTATGTAGAAGCGGTGATAGTATCAGTGTAGATCACGGACCGGAACAGTGACTGTGAAGTGACTTGCGAGAAACGTCGTTTCTATAACGTGTTGACTTGTGGATTTGTATAGATATCACAATTCTTACGAAAAAGTAAATGGTGTCTAACTAAATTGTGATAGGAAAATTACTAGAAAATTTTATCGAACCATTTACTCTTTTATAAGGAACCGCTTTGAGGCAGATGAAGTATATAACGATGTATGTACAATTATACACCTAGATAAATAATTTTGTATGAACAAAATGAATTGTCAAAAGAATAGAAGAGAGGTAAGCGAATGACGAGTGGTTTTGATACTGTAATGTAAATGTAAAGATTGTAAGGAATAAAATAAAATTTCTGATATAGTGTGAATGTTTTAATCAAATTATAGATAAATGAAATCTAATCTTTTTCTCCAAAATATACATTTTATGGATCATTTGAATAAGCTTCATTTTTGTAATGTTGACTTTTTTATAAATATTTTTGTTTTAAATTTGATTTTGATATGATGTAACATTATTCGGAAATGTTATTTAGTGATGAATACAGATATATATGAGAACGAGACAGAAACTACTTTACAACGTAACGATGACGGATATCATTTATTTGCGAATATAAATTGTTGCAATTTAAACATTATATCAAAACTTAAAGAAACACCTATAACCAATAATAACTGACTGTTAGTAGAATGAAGAAGATGCAGACTTCTGCTTCTTGTGCCAATAAAACATAAGCGAATTACAATTTCCAAGGCAAAAAAAGCTCAGCGTTTTCATGTAATGTTACTCTGACTTTGAGTCAGAGTAAGTCAAAGAAAGAAAAACTAATACTAAATCGATATTTCATCGCTAACGGGCTTTGGAGCCACTAATTGCATCTTTGAAACTTGCCAGTCCAAAATATTGCTGACCTTCTGTCTAAGAGTTAATGACGGACAGTATGATTTCAACGGTCAGTTTTAAGATGCACACAGATTAAAAAAAACGACAAATCAGGCGCGACATCGGATACATTGAACTACCCTCGTTACTTGGACAGCTGTTGCATTGGTTTGCTAAAAAGTAGCAAAAACATATTAGGCTTATATTGTGAAATTTTGACATCCGTGTTTGTCATTCTGACATTGGTATTTGTACATTTATTTCTAATACACGTCCCAAAGAACATACTTCAGCCAAACACGCTCAGTGTAAACACCTCTCTCAAATCGAATCGTAATGCGGGTACAGTATTTGTGCCAAATTAAACTCTCAAGGGATGAAGTTTGTGTACAAATGTCAAGAAATATAGATGTTGGAGTTAACCAATATTTAGCCAGGGCAATAAAATATTGCAGATGTTATAGACTTTAATCACATTATAAGTGTTGTTTGATCAGTGTTTACTATTAGAGAAGAAGTGGTCATTTTTTACATAACATTAGTAAAGTTTTGCCTGCAACTGAATGAGGGTGTCATTTACTTGTTTTGTTATGTGCAAAGTGACAGCTTTTGTGAACGTTTGCAGTTGGAGAATACGATTAAATGGTCGAAGGCATTATTATAGTCAATGTGTCATCAACTGTGTCATGTCTGTCTCGCTGGCACTTACCGGAAATGTTGCGTTGCAAATTCCTATGGGCATAACGGACTCAGATGCTAACGCCCCGCTTATTGACAGAGAGGTAACTAATGTCAGTCTCCATATGACATTCTTTAGTCAGAGACCCTACTGTCTATCACAAATATTTTTTTTTAGCTCTAGCTGTCCCTGTTTCTTACACCAGAATAACTGTGTAATAAAGCACGATTGCTACAGCTGAATAATGTAGGTAAAGTCTTACAGAGCAGGGATAGTTTAAGTGACTTAGATATGACATTTGACGTTTACGAATTACTAGACGAAGAAATCCATTTCTTCAACTGCGCACGTTCAATTTTTAAACAAATATGGTTGTCGTTCATGCCGATCAATCGGAATTAAAAGATACATGTTAAATTGATGTCGTAGTGCCCCCAATCCAACAGTGTTGACACTAAGCAAAGATAGATACAGCTGTTATCCCTTTCACATGATGGCAGTCACTTGTTAGAAAAAAATGGATTTTTTATCGCTGTCTTGTTGTACATTCTGATGTTATCTGCAATTACCTACTGTCGACAGTTGCATTGCAACAATCAATGTCGTTAATGCCATCATGTGAACATACTAGCTAAGCTGTCTGAGAGACATTATCTGCTTTGTTATATGTGGCATAAATTATGTTACTTATTTTGGACATGAACCATGTATTTTGGTTCCTTTTACTAAAGATAACACTACGAGTTGGCTCAAATACTATCATCGTTTGCGATTTTTTTTGTGCAGTGATAGAACCTTTTTCTTGTCAGAAATTGTTCATAGAGAAAAACAGTAGTAGTCAAATCTTCCTGTTTATGCCACAAACAAATAGTGTCAAGTGAGTTAGTAATTCGATGTTATAAATGTTGTTACCTGTTCAAATCTCATATTAAAAGAAAGAGCATTGCAAGTTCACAGTTGGCGCTTGAAAGATGTTTCATTACATGCTCCATTTACTTTACTTTGGCAACCATTGACAAATGACCATTGAAAAATCAAAGACATTCATTGCAATTTTTTTTTGTACACAATAAATGACTAATTCATTGGCAGGGTGTCAGCCAGTCAAAAATATGTATTGATTTCTTCAACGCGAGGTATAGGCTGGCTACTACAGTTAACAGCTGCTCAGCTGTTGCAGCATGCAGCGTCTCAGAGCTTTTCCTGAGAAACCGTTTGCGTTTTTCGAGTGTCATCTCTGTCGCATTTATAGTCGGCAAATGTTAATAATAAACAGTATCTTAATCTGGTCTTACAGTGTTGTTGTCTTGTGCAACCTGTTGGCATTTTCTGCACAAATATTTATCTTGTACATCTTTTAGATCACGAGACTATATGAACTGTAAATATTACCTAAATAATTTTGACAGAGACGAAGCTCTACAAAACAAGACGACATTATTCGAGTCTCTTTCTAAATTCCGAGGTTATTTATGATAGTTATTGTATTTTTTGCGAAATGAGACGCGACGTAAAGATATTCGGGAGAAGAAAATTTTATGTAAATATTTTTTTAAAAGGTGAAAATTTTAACAAAATACTTAGACGAAATTTGTAAAACACAAAAATTTTGGAAACTGATAGTTTAAGGTGTGACGTGCGTGAGAAATTCGCAATTTTTGCGTGTATTTGCATTGTTTTAGAGATCCAAGTTGGCGCAGCGAGAACATTTTAGTTACTACAGTATGATACTGAGACTCTTCTATCGAAGTATTAGCGCTGCTTTCAACTTGGGTATGCTTTTTAAGACTCATTGTTTATATTAAGTTATAACTTTTAGCGTGGAGATTTTTGACGCGTTAGATTTAGTTGCACGATTCAAGTTGTGTATTTAACAGACAGATCTGGTCCTTATTCATAGCTTCGATGAATTTTTATCTTCACAGATGTTTTTGAAATCGTGGCTGTGTGTAAGAGCCTTAAATGAATGGTGTCATGCGCACCAACGAATCTAACGATCATATAAATAAACGTATAAATTGATTTTTAAACCTCGTTGGTGCGTCGTCAGCAATGTTTTAAGAATGAACGATGTTTTGTATTGAACTTGTAAATAGCAGTGTTGTATATTGTCGCGCACGCGCGTTATCGTTAGTGTAATAATATTGGTAAAATTAAGAGCTTTTGCGTATATTCGCAACTGGGGTGTGTGTGTCCATCGTCAGTAACAGACGGCCACAGTGGAAGTTTGTATAAATGTCTTGTGTCATTGTCAATAATTACGTCAAGGTGTAGATTATTTTCTTTGTTTGTAACCTGTGTGATAGTGGTAATTTTTATCCGCCTGACGGTTTTGTTTAACCAGTAAACAAGTAGATGACATCTCATGAAATTAAAATTATTTGCTTTGCTTCTTTGAAACAGATTTTTGATCCAGATTGTTTTTTCCCCTTTATGAAATTACCGAGTGTTTTTAATGGATCAGTGAAGAAGTATTTTTTTTCATATGCTTGGAAACGTTTGTTACTGATATTTTATATTTTGACTACTTGAGGCTTTATATGGATTTCCACTGAAATTCGATCGCTTTTTATTCCGAGCCGAATGACAATTTTTTGTAAGCGAAAATGAACTAAAATGCATAGACAAGAAAGCTTTTATTTATATACAGGTAACCACGGCGATCGCCGCGAGCCATTTCTTAATTTAGTCCAATAGTATTTTTTATTAAATTTAATTTTTTTGGATTGTTATAGCTTTAGGTTTTAGGATGGCGCGATTTCTTATATATACTTATCTCCATTAAATAATAACAAGCACCTATATGCGCTTCACACGTCCACACAGAAACATGAATCTTATAACTTGACGATATGATTTTACGTTTGTGTAAGAAATCGCACCATTAAAGAAAATGGCTGTTAAATTGTAAGTTATATCGAGTCACCCGGCGTTTATCGTTGTCTGTTCGTTTGATCTCTGCCCCTAGGCCTAGGCGTGCTTCCGATCGAATTCTTTGACACGTGATCGAATCGACTCGAGATCGTAATGATATCGATTGTTTTAATAAGACCTTGGTTACGTGTTGTCAAATTAAGAACAAAATGCGACATCAACATATTGATAGACAACACAGATACTTCAACTATTGAACTGTCTGATATAAAAAACGTTTTGATACTTTCAGCTGGGATTCTACTGCTACGGTATTTTTACATAAACAGCACAATTTATTAAAAGTATCAAAATCTGAGTTGTTATCTGAAGATATACAAATCGAAAAAATACGATCTCGCTTCGACTTTGATCTCGTCCCGGTCTGATCTGAACTTAGAGTGCGTTTCATAAAAAATGTCCGCGGTGTGGCGCTAGTTACGACATCAACTGTCAAATCCCATATTAAAATTAGTTCCGCAAAAATCCGCTGCCCTCTTTTGTGAAACGCATTTTAAACCCACTTGTATGAAACGTGTACAGTGTAGCATCGAACATCGCCTGTGCAACTATACGGGAGACAACGCGACCATTTGTATAGCAAATTTTGTATTTAGATTGTACATTATCAAAATTAAGTCGCCATAGCGACAGTTGAGCAGACACCGCGTATGGTTGGACGGGGCGACTGTTGTGTACCAAATAATATAGAATATTATAGAAAAATAGTAGGCTCGTTTCATTCATCCCTGTTTTTAATTTCCCCGCAAAAAATATTGCTGTAACTTGGATTAAGATCAAGATATGGTGACGGTGTCATCCATGAAGCAAAAATTGAAAATTATGGCGTGAATATGAAGATAAACGCACATTTATTTATTACATAAGAAACTTATATTTTAAGTATTTATTGGAGAAAACATATTACAAATATAAACATTAAAGATGCACCTACTTAATACGAAATTCGATAACTAAGCACAAAAATGCGCAAGATTTAAATAAGAGATAAGATTAAGAAACTAATCGATAACCTATCTGGTCATGAGTATTTTGAAGTGACACGTATGACGCACGTCATAGTATTTTTTGACAATAATATATTCAAGAATTTAATACAATATTCAAGAATTTTTCCATAACTTGGACACGCTAACTTAAAAAGGGCGTACTACCAGTCCATTCAGATTCTTTTCTCTTATAAACTTCTACAGGATCAGCTTGCAAAGATTTCCTTGCTTCCATTTCTTCCGGAGCCAACTGTTTTCCTCTGAACTCATCTTCAATCTCCTGCAAGGTCCTGCCTTTTGTCTCTGGCAAGGTAAACCATATTACTACTAAATTGTATGTCAAAACTGCAGCAAAAATTAGATAAGTGCCGTTCAAGCCTATATTATCCACCAACGCTGGAAAAGTCTTGAGGACAAGGAATGTAAAACCAGATAGAGACATCATGTTCATCATTCCACCGATTCCTTTGTATTCGAGAGGAATTATCTCCCCAGATATGATATTTGGAAGCGGAACTGTGCCAGTGGAGACGGCTAAATATAGCATACTTATAAGAATAGCGGGTATTGCAACACCATCATATGCTATCCAGTTCTGATTTCTAGAGTAGACGTACCCAGCTATCGCTAAATGACTGACAACGCTCAGAGCGCCTGTAGCAAACATCATAGTGCGTCTTTTCGTTCTATTTATAACGTAAACTGCAACGGAGTTTGAAATGAGTCGCTGAACATCCAACACAATCATCCAGAAATGCGTATTTGCCCCTGGACCCATTAGGTGGCTCAAAATCTTGGTAGCGTATGCAGCCATGGTTGTGCCGCCAGAAAACTGGAGCATGCAGCTGGCATGGAAGAGAATAATGATCGGCAGATAGAACTCCCTCTTTTTGATAGTCTCTTTGACACTTTTGAAACGGTTTCGGTTATTGCTCTGAGCTATTTCACGTTTTTCCAACAAAATTCTTACTCGTATCATGGCTTCGAGTTCATCTTCTTCACCGTCACCTCTGAGCCATCTGAAGACTCTTCTGCAGTCGTCGTGCCGTCCCTTAGAAGCTAGCCAGCTCGGCGATTCTGGACAGTAGATGGTCATGGCGAGACTTATGATGGCAAAGACCATGCAGATCATGGCTGTGGTCTTCCAGGCGAGGAGGGAGCCCAGGAGATGGACGAAGAAGATTCCGAAGGCTTGCGCGAGGGATATGGTGGCGAGGAAGGCTCCTCGGTTCTTGGGGCTGGTGTATTCGCCGATCAGGACAGAGCGGAGAGGTGACAGCATCCCGAATGAAAGGCCGCAGAGCATTCTGCCGATGAATATAGCCTGGAAGATCGATGTAAGAAACTACAGATCTATGCTCTAAGCCTTTTTACCAAATTAAATTCAAAATGGAATAAAAAAAAGGAAACCTCATAAAATGTATATTGGAAAGTAAGTATAGTACGCGCGGTTAAGCTAGTCGCGGCCTGAGTTATGTGAGCAGCGAGAGGAGGGTAGACAAACGTCATTCTATATGAATACCTACGGCCACCTGCGTTTGACTTTCGCGTTCACATCTCACGGCTCACATACATCCGGTGACTAGCTTTTTCGCTTGCATTAATAAATTATTGTATTGCTAAAATCAAAGTAAGTACCTATTTACTTTTGCAGATTAAATGATAATTACTGCAAGAGAGTCCAGCACAGAACAGAAATTACGAAGTATCAAGTGTATTTCTTAACAACTGAAATGCTTGTCTGACAAACTATTATATTATTGTCACATCAAAAACAACTTACCTGGAAACTATAAGCAGTGATGATGACTGCCCAACCGATCAGAACAGGCAAGATGACGGCGTAGTGGGCAGTCTTGCGGCTGCTCCGCATCAGGGGAAGCATGATGATGCTGCCGATCATCATCACGATGCCGGCTATGGATGCTGTGGAAATTAACATTGATAAGTCAGACCAGACTTTTTCTAATGGCCAGACAAGGAGTCTACGCGACTGGGAGGACTTCAGATGTAAGTAACTATTATTTTTATGAGGTGTTTGGTCTATGTACATTGTAGGTAGGTCGTATGTACTAGAATTCAGTAGTATCGGGTAGGATTCAATCGACAGCTATTTATTTCTGTGAGTCACAAGTTAATATTAACGATGAAAATTTCCGCCTCCAGGGTTCTGTCTACACATTGGCTCCCACCATTACTCCATACTCCATCTTGGCTTGAGATATTAATTCCCAGCCTTTCTGCACAATTTGAGGCATCTAACAGTACGCCTATTTCTACTAAAGGTAAGCAAGTTTACCGGCTTTTTTTATCAAGTTTCTATGCCGAGAAAATTTGACATGTTTATTACCTATCCAGGAGTCACCACCCTCGGGGATCTTAATGGGCGATCCTGGTTCATGGAGTTGCGGCAGCAAGACAGCAGGGAAGCCCAGCACACAGCCATGTCCAACAATGTTGATGCCGACCGCTGCTGTTACGAAACACTGGAGAACATCATGAGATAACGTATGTCACTCTTTTAGCTATAAGTAGGTATTTTACCTTACTTATAAAAACTATCTGTTAGATAATTGAAATGTTTGAATTTACTCTTTGAATTAAAATGCGTCTTACCTACATAGAACAAAGTAAACTTAGGTAAGAATTAAGTTAAACACCTAGTACTATGTGCCAGAAATTAAATACTAACTTGTTTGCAAAACGGCGAAATTCTACTCTTTTTGGCGGCCATATTTTAGCACAATTTTATTACTCACTGCACATTTGACATGTCTTTGATCTCTGAAAACTAATAATCTACTACCTTCCAATTCAAACGATTAGATAAATCCTGAGATAAAAGGATTTCGAGTTATCATTATTGCATATTATTAAGTGTTATGATAATCATCCAATGATTTCGTGCGGATTTGATACAATGTGACAATATTATTTGCTCAAGGGCGAGTACTTCTGATATGAAATTATGGACCAACATGGAAGCGAGTGTTTAATACTTCTATAGCTATGTCTTCCTCCATGTTAGTACTTCGTTACACAAGAATTTCACTCCTTTTGGTCTGATCTAGTCTGATCTCTTTGCGGTCATGTTTTAAATCAGCTTTGGCGCCCACCGCGTTGTTTAAATTTAATACAAAATAAAAATGCTACTGTGTTTAGTATCACCAAATTCCAATATTTATACTGAAATAATTAAAATAAACTGATTCAGCATTTACTAAAAAGAAAACGTGTGTAGATAAAACTTATTAATGGATGCCACGATGTCAAAGATGTAAAAAAAAATATTTATTTACACGATGCATGAGGCATTAGTACAAAAACGTATATTAGTTTTTTAAGCAAGTTACTTAAAAAGACGACTTGACTATCGTAATTAATTAAATAAATCTAAATAATTCGGTACTTAATATACAACTGCTTTGTTACACCAAAATTGTTAATATTAGGGGTTATTTCGTTTACCAAAATTCATTAACGACTTAAATGGATTAACATTTATATGTAAAGTTTTTTAAAATAATAAGATTAGTAGTGTGAAACTTTAGTGCAATTTATAATATTAAGTTTGTATAGTGACAAAACACTATAAAAACAAAAAAAACAACTATAAATTGGCTTTCTTCATCTTAATCGATGGTTAAAATATTTCTGAAAATATTTTCCTTCTGATATCCTTTGTACAAACTGTGGTTGTGCAATAAAGTATAAATAAATAAATAATTGTGAGAGCAATCTCACAACAGTGATGATGTCACGCAGCCTACGCGTTAAAAAGAAAGCGCTTGCAAAATTCAACAGGCTTGTTAATGTGACGGTGGCCGAGTGGTATAGGCATACGCTCGGATAGCGTAAGACACGGGGTTCGATTCCTCGTCTGTCACAGAGTCACAGTTGCTTTTTACAAGTGCAATTTACAATACCTACTTATAAATGAATCGAACTAAAAGTAGATTGAAGCAGACAATTGAAATCAAATCAAATCAAATCATTTATTTGCTAAGAATACAGTATACAAAAGTTTGATCTTAAAAATTTATGGCAGTGCCTGTATTCCGCCTGCACGCAGTTTGATGCAATACTCTACCTGAATTTATTTTTACCTAGATCTAGATATTTCCATATAATTTATGGATAGGTTGGTATGGAACGGAAATCAACAACAGCACACTATGGCGAAGAATATACTTGCTAGGAGATTTTATTAAAAACAAAATGAAATAAATACAAATTTTAGTTTTCTACAAATATGTTAGTAATTGTATAAAAAAATTTGTAAAAAAGACCACGCTTAAGCGAAAACACAGGAAGCAGATAGTTTATTGTTAAGAATACAAAACAGACTCACTTATCATGTTAAACAAGCGACATTAACTACTATCTCTGAACCCTGGGTTTATTAACTATGTTAATATCTTGTTAGTGCCACTTCGTTCGTTTATATCAAGCTATTCGTACGTCACCCATGGCCCGTTTACAAATTCACAAAATTATTCGGTTAGAAAACAAAAAAACTTCTTATAAGAATATTCTCCTTTGAGCTATTTTTGCATTCACTTTAGATAAAGGAACAAGCAGAGTGTTGAGTTCTGTTAATTGAAATATTTACTTTAAATTCAATACTTATTACGGTTCGTGAGCTATAAAGAGAAGAATCAAGTTCTGCAGTCACAGTGATTTAAGGAACGAAAGAGATGGCAGACAAATCACCGAAATGGATCACACCGATTTTAAAACAGGTAAGTTTTTTTCAAAATGTCCTATTGTTATTTTCTATACATATAAAAGGCTTTGTCCTGAATGACTGACGGATCAACGCACAGCCTAAACGGCTGATCGTAGAGACCTGAAACTTGGAGGGTGTGTCCTTGGTATGACGAAGGGATCCGATAAGAAGGGATTTTCTGAAATTTCACCCCTAAGGGGTTGAAAAAGGGGTGCAAAGTTTGTATGGAAAAATGTGATTCCTTGGTCTGATCTACTTCAAATTTTGCATAAACATTCTTTAAAAATGTTAACGAAAAATGTGTATCAAATTTTATTAAAATTTTTCTTGTAACGGGGTTAAAAAGGGGTAGAAACTAATTTTGGGGATGATTGGCTACGAAGTTAATATAAATACTCTTTAGTGCTTATGCTTAAAATTATTTTTATTTCATTGTTGACAATCATTTGACTTATCTGAGACACAATGTTTTGACACATGTTTGTTATTAATTTTACTCTCGAGAAGAGATTTTGTTCCTTAAAATAGTAAAGAATGATTTTTTGTATTGAAACAGGGTAGGTATCAAGCGGTCTGTGTCCAGTGTAGTATGCGTAAAGAATGATTTTTTGTATTGAAACAGGGTAGGTATCAAGCGGTCTGTGTCCAGTGTAGTATGCAGATCGTTTGTTCATATTGTTGGTGGACATTCTACGCTGTTCCTGCGGTCGATGGGTATCCGACCTGGAACTTTTTTGCAAATTTTTCCTGAGGGCCTATGTTAAGCAGTGGATGGCCTTGGGTGTTGATGATGATGATGGGGTAGATCCCTACATATAATTTTCCCTTTGAATTCAAACAAAGCTCAAGTTCAAACTCTTAAGGTGGCGGGAGAAGGCTTGATATGTTATGTGGCATGATGCTGTATAAGCACACAGAGTAACCTGGTCTTTTTAGCACCCGAAAGAAATATACGATTGACGAAAGGCGTAAAGTATTTCCATTACGTCAAAGATAATATCCCCGTGTAAGTTTGACCAGATTAAAGACCTGGCTACGTGTGAGTCTACACAACATATAACATTTGTCTATAATTTAAAAACTGATGTTATTGTATGTTTGGTTGAAGGCGCTAATCACAGGAACTATTGGTCCGGTTATAAAATATATTAGATACATTGTTAAATAGTGAATTTATCGGGGTAGGCTTTTAAATTGGTTTAACACTTAGAGGCTTATAAATATTTTTGCTACGATCTATGGGAACGGAGTAAAACTAAAACGTGCGTACGAAGTCGCTGGCGGGCCGCTAGTCTTTCAATATATAAAATTGCCATTTTGTAAAGTTCAAAATCAGGGAAAGTTCGGATACCTTTTAGGGATAACCTTTTACAATGCTGAATCTGCATGTAACGGCTGCACTTATGGCCCATTTACACGAGGCCAGTAGACGAGACAGTCCAATAAGCCAGGCCAGTATTGGCTTCGTGAAAATAGAGCCAGGCCAGTGCATTGGACTGGCCCAAGCCAGTAGACGAAGCCAGTCCAATGAAATAGAACGGTTTCGAATTGGCTGGCGCCAGTGCTACTGGCCTCGTGTAAATGGGCCATTAGTGTGGTCGCTTTGGTTGGTTCTGATGAAATTCACCACAAAGTGGGTTTGTGGGTGCCCCAACACCTGCACGCCATCGGATTTAATGAAATGCAGTCGATCCGCAATACAAGTGGCTGAATTCTGGGCTACTACGTTGTAATTTTTCCATTGTGATTCCTCCATGGGTTTCCATCGACACGCTAAGAAAAAGAAGACCACAAAGTTACTTACCATCTAAGTCTTTCCAATGAAAGGCAGGAGATTGATGACTTGTCTGTTTAGTAAATGTTGATAACTTATCTGTTTATCTACAGGTTGTTTGGAACTCATTGGCCAGGTCAAGACCCGCAAAAACTTTTAACATTATTTTTTTTCATTTCTAGTGTTTCGTGACCCTCGGGGTCTGTCTCAACATGATGCAAATGGGTCTGGTGATGGGGTTCACCACTATCTTACTGCCACAGCTGAAGAACCCTGACTCTACTATACCAATTGACGACAACCAAGGATCTTGGCTAGGTGAGTATCTTTTGTTTATTTTTATTTAAATAGCCAGACATTTGGTCACGGTCTCACCTGAGGGTGTGAGTAGGGATGATGCGCCTAAGAATGGATAAGGAAAATGTGACCTACTCGTATGTAACAGTATTTTGGTGGTAAGTTTTTGGGAATAAGTGTAATGAAAGAAGGAAAGGAAGGAAAAAGCGTTTATGGTTTTCTCCACAAACAAACACACGTACCTACGCATTAATTAGGAATTGAACTATATAATATAGTGCAAAGGTGTATATTTTTTACCATGTACTTTCTTCGATGATTTTTTATTTGATCTTAAAAGGAAGCAATGATAATTTTTCACGTTTCTCTTTGATAAGATAGATAAGTACAAACAACAAAACAAAACTTTTCCGTTATAAGTTTGCTGAGCGTAACACGTTATTTGTGTAGTCTTTCAGCAAACATTTGCTTTAACAGCATATTTGAGTTTGTCCAAGAATTATAACTTGTTTAATCAAAATTGTATGATGTGTTAAACTATGATAATGATTCTTAATATACTTTCAATGTCGTTCGAGGGCGTTGAGGTTCCCTTTACACACGAGAAGTACTTGCCAAAAACCTTGTTCACATTTCACTTTAAAAGCGGTCTGAAAACGAGAAAATTACTGTAAAAACTTCCATTTTCCTGTGCAGTAAAGCGATAACAAAGTAACGGGAAATCTTTATTGCTAAAGATACACCAAACGGGGACGATAGGTATTCGGAAATGTTCAATTAAAACTTAAATTATTAGTCTATACACTTACGCAACAGGTTTGACATGTAAATGTAACCATTTACCATAGAAGTGAATTTACATCAAGCAGGTTGCTTGTAATTAAAATGCATATAAGCTAGTGACCTTCTACAGAGCTGTATTTGGTAATCAGATGCCTAATGAATGAAAAACCGGTTAAGTGCGTGTCGGACCCGCGCACTGAGGGTTCCGTGCCACCCTTAACTGAATTCAGGGTCCACTTACTTTCACTTAACGAAAACATCACAATATATTGTGACAGCAAAAATAACTTTGTTTTTCATAGTGTTTGTATGAAAGACAAAGTTATATTTGCGGTTGATAAAAATGTGCAATATCTCAAAAACTACTAGTTCGATCTCCTTCAAACCAATTTTCGTTGCAAGTTTTTGTTGAGATCTACATCATATATTTTTTTCAAAATTTTCACTTTCTTAGTTCAAAAGTTAGATGGGGGGGGGACGCCCATTTTACCACTTTGGAAGCGTCTATATCTCAAACCTTACACTTTTAGAAAAAATGGTTTTAGAAACCTCAACATCATTTTCAAAGACCTATCCATAGACACCCCACACGCATAGGTTTGATTAAAAAAAAATTTTTAGGTTTTAGTTTCATGTATGGGAGCCCCCCCTTAAATATTATTTTTTCTTACTTTTTGTATCTGAATCGGAAAGCGGTAAACAAGATACACCTACTTACCAAGTTTCAGCTATGTGATGCTTATAGTTTCAGAATAAAGTGGCTGTGACATACGGACGGACAGACAGACAGACAGACAGACAGACAGACAGACAGACTTGACGAAACTATAAGGGTTCCGTTTTTGCCATTCGGCTACGGAACCCTAAAAAATTGGCAACACTAAAGTTTTATTAGTTCCATAATATCGAAACAATTAGATAGTACGTCAAAGTTTTGCGCATAAACATTTTAACTAATACAAATAGTGTCATCACCACGAGATGTACTCTATTGCGATAGCGATAATGATAACATTCACGCTACTGTTGTAGATTCTGATCTGATCGTTTTTTGTGTGTATTTGCTTTTCCAAGGGAAATGCTGAATCTACATAGTATCTAGGTAACCGTAGATAACACTGTTGGTTGACGCATACTAATTGGCGCTCTGAGGATTTTGCTGGTCGAACAGTCGGCATACATTAAATCAATACTGTTTTATGGGTTAGTGCGATAACCTGACGTCGAAAGATCATCAACATACATTCACATGACAATGACACGACTCTGCAGTGATATAATATAATGATTAATGATTAAAATTATCTTAAAAACAAGCACGACTACTTAAGTGACACAAGAGTTTACATTGAAATCTTAGTATTATACAGATATGAGGGCTGAGGTTTAATTGGATAGGACAAGGTTTGTTGGACAGCTAAAAATAAGTTTAGTTATCACTATCCAGTATGTAAAATGTTTCAATGTACTGTTAATAAATAATGCTGCGAAATAAACTAAAAAAAGGTTATAAAAGAAATGCTAGTTATAGAATGTGCCTTGCGGCAACCTAGGTAGGCTGTTAGCCTTCTAAGAAAGACTGGGATGGTTGGAATATATCAGTAGAGGAACACAAGCACAATGGCCCAATCGAGTGGCTAAGTGCGGAAAAAGTCCGGCAAAACTAACTTACTAACTAAAATGTGCCTTCAAAACTCAAAATCGAACTATTCACATTTTAATGATGTTATCAGAATTGTTAAATCAATCGTTTCGCTATTAGATACTTCATTATTAGATACTTCGCGGTATTAGATACTTCGCGGTATTTCATTTTGACGGATTATTCTGCATAGACTATTATTATCCAGTCAGCTACAACTTAATTTACTTTTCTCTCATTACAGCTGCCCTCCCAGCGGTGACAATCCTCATTGGCAACTTCACTATTCCGAACATCATGGGAAAATTCGGCAGAAAGATCACCAACATCACCTGCCTGCTCATCTTCATAACGGGATGGGTCGCCATTCTCCTCGCCTCTGATGTCATCATCCTTCTAGCGGCTAGAGGCCTCCAAGGAATCGGCATGGGAATGGTCAACACCCTCGGACCGGTTCTTATTGGAGAATACACCAGTCCAAGAAACAGGGGAGCCTTCCTCATGACAATATCAGTCACCATAGGAATTGGAGTTCTGGCAGTTCACTCCATGGGATCGTATTTGACCTGGCAGATTTCAGCCCTAATTTGTACAGCACTATCTGTGGTAGATCTAGTTATTATATTAGCGTCGCCAGAATCTCCCATCTGGTTAGCAGACCAAGGCAAATACGAGGAATGTACAACCATATTCAGGTGGCTAAGAGGGGAAACGGAAGAAGATGAACTAGTAAAGATTATTGACACGAGTAAAGTTGTAAGAAAATTAAAAGAAGAGGAGGCTTCGTCGACGGATACTTGTATGATAAAACTGAGGAATAACGTAACTTATTTTGGGCAGATGATAAAGAAGAATGAGTTCTATAAGCCGATCATAATAATGATTCACATCTACACAATGGCTCAATGGTGCGGGGTAAACATATTAGCGTCTTACGCGTACGACCTTATACAGAAAACTATAGGCAGTAACGTTGACGTACCTTTAATGGTTATAGGTTTGGATTGTAATAGAATAGTTTCAAATACCGTTGCTTTGATTCTAATCAAAAAGATGAGGAGGAAAAGATTGTTATTCTCAACAATAGGGTTGAACATAGTTGCTTTATTAGCTACTGCAGGATACACATATGCCAAAGAAAACAATCTAGTTGCGTTTGAAAATGAGTATATTGGTATTGGCTTGATTCATGTTCTGACAATGTCAATTGGTATGGGGTGTCTACCGATCAGCTTTATAATTGCTGGTGAAGTGTTCCCATTAGAGTTCAAGAGTGTAGCTGGTGGCATCAGCGCTATATTTTTCAGTTTGAATATGTTTGGTACATTGAAAACTACTCCTTGGCTTCTGAGTACTATGGGTATTCATGGCGCCTTTGTGGCATATGCAGGCTTATTAATATACTGCTTAGCTGTGGCTGGAATAATGTTACCAGAAACCAAAGACAAAACGCTACAAGAAATAGAAGAAGAGTTTAGAGGACATAAGAAAGCTGTTCTTATGGACGAAAAGTACACTATTAATTTAAAAGTCTAGGATACGTCCTTATGGACGCCTGGCAGTATTTTCGTTTTGATGTTATCTACTTAAAAATACTTCTAGGTTTGGGATAACCATGATATTTTGTTTATTCATTCGGTTGCTCTAAAAAAAGAAGTATGTGGATCATTGTGCATTATGTATTAGTTAAATTGTTGTAATGTGACGTATATATTCTTAAATATATTATGAATTTATATACTCATTTGTTACGAAGTTTTCTTCAAGGAAGAGATCTGATCTGACCTTAATTTATTTAATGATTTTTCCACAAACTGATTTTATATTTTGAACGATGAGAGACTGAATAGTGTTTGTATTGTGTGTCATATAAAAACAATGTTTGTAAAAATATACAGAACAATAATACTAAAACTGGTGTTTTATGTAAGGTGTACACAAAGAATGGAGAAATACGGAGGTATTTTTATGCATACTATCTTGCGTACTTACCTTACTAATTTACTATGACAGCTTTGCCCAATTTAACTTGCTACTTATTAGTCTAACGATCCGAAAATAAAACCTTTTCATGAAATAGTATCAGTCATCTACCTATATCGAATCCCTCCCCCACCTCTGTTCATAAAAATAGCAAATAGATACTCACTTGACAAAAGCGAAGGTGGTAACACTGGTAAGTCATAAAAAAGAAGTTTTTTCCGGCCGTAGTACTTATCTGTCAAATCTCTTTCTTGCCGTATCCCGAGGCATGGCCGCCGGCTGTTGTCATGCCGCGGCGGCATGTTCCATAGTATCTAAGTTTTGAAGTAAGCTGCCGAGCGGTGTCGTGATTTGACAGTAGGTACTAATTTATCTACTGAATTATCAAATTACCGGTTTTTTTTGTCATTTTAAAGTGAGTTTGGTAGTATTGTGCATTTTTATGGCTACTAATCAAAGTTTTGTTAACATAACTTAAGAAGATCTCGTCAAAGACCCTTCAAAGGATTCATCTTCCACGAAAACTAACCTGTTGGAGGATAAACCAGTTCAGAAAAGATATTTTCTCAAAACTGAACATAAATCAGCGGTTTAATTTTATATCTGGTTCAGTCAGGGTTTTTCTGATTGCAGTCTACTTGGATCACCAAATTATTAAGTAAGTACCAAAATAAAGTGGAGCTAACTTAGGTCTGACTATTTTATACGATTGAGGCCTGATTTTTCAATAGTCAGTAGTCAGATACTTATACCTTGTAACACCATACCCAACTTGTGACTGGCAATAAATGAATCTGAATCAGATAAGAATATTCGTCGAACAAAATACAAATGGCTGGCTAGTTTGAAAACGTCACCTAATTGTCAGCAATAATCATACGTAACTGTCATATTTCTTAAATCTGCCGCCATAAAGATAAATAGATAAATAGAAAGTAACAATGACTCATAGATTGTTAGTAGACCTTATAAATTATGTTAGTTTTAAAAATAATTAAATCAAATAAATTACATAAAAAAATCAAAATACAATAAATAATTTGTCTGTCTAATAAGTTTTATCTGACCATTGAAAAATCGGCCCTAAATATTAATATTTTGTCCCTTATAGCCTGCGTCACAATGTCTGAATAAGTTCCCATTGGATAGGATTGAATATGACGTTCCATATTTGAATAAGTTGTTGGTTAGTGCTTATTTGTCAATAGTAAAACTGGCCCTTAGTATGTAAATGAAATTTAATCCCAAATAATACGATTCCGTAACAATATTTTTTATATTGCATCATATTGTAAGTAATAAAAATTAACACAACACTTTTTTCTACTCTAAATTATGTCACAAAAACCAGATTATTTCAAGTAATGGATTATAACAGTAATTCTGGTGTGTTACTGTCAACAACCTGTGTCGTACCTGCCTGCCGCTTCAAGCCTGTTCTTATAAGGTCAACTGCCTTACCGAAAGTCTTTTTATGACTTGGATGACAAAATACATGTATGTAGGGATTCTTTTTATAGTGACACAGTTAAACCTACATCCTCTTTTTAGGGTTCAGTACCCAAAGAGTAAAAACGGGACCCTATTACTAAGTCTTCTTTGTCTGTCTGTCCGTCCGTCCGTCTGTGCATCCGTCTGTCTCAAGAACTGCGATGGCTAGACAGTTGAAATTTTCACAAATTATGGATACGGATATACCGCTATAACAACAAATAACTAAAAACAAAATGAAATACATATTTAAGGGGGGCTTCCATACAAAAAACGCGATTTTATGCCCTGTTTTGCTTGATAGGTATCAATAATTTCAACAGTGGCCTTACTCTGGACACAAAACCCGATCCAATGATTAAAGCCATCCCTGTCACTCATACCAGGCCGTGTATGCGTGTGACAGGGATGGCTATATATTTTTGGATCGGGTTTTGTGTCCAGAACAAGGCCTCAAATATGCACTTGCTAATGTTGCCAATGCAAATGGTTCGAAACCCTTCGTGTGAGAGTAAGACTCGCACTCTGCCGATTTTTACTTTAAGTTGCTTAACACGTTCCGGGACAGTGCACGCCTACAGGCGTGAAAACAATAAAACATCTATTGTGTTAAGGCCTGATTTTTCAAAAGCCAGTTAAGAAATATTCGTTGAATAAAATACAATATGGCTTATTTGAAAACGACACCTAAGTATTTGTCTGCAATCATGTAAATAATCACCTATTTGTCAGCAATCATTTTAATATCATTTTTAAATCGTTCGTTGTATACTTATTCAGTCTGATATGTTTTATCTGACGTTTATAAAATCGGCCCTAAGAATAGTGGACCTACTTGGGGGTTTTTTTCAGAGAAAAAGGTAGATAATGCCCATGGCGTTAAGTCTACATTTTGCACCGTGCCAGAATGTCGTGTGTACCTAAAGTATGCAAATTATATCATGAATAAATTAATTAGTTTTTCGCAAAGATATTTTTTTACTATGATTCGAATACCTAGTTACTTTTGATATTCATTAAATACACCTGTTTATACATAATTTAGTACCCAAATTCTCATTCTTACACTGCTGTTTTATTATTAGTGTATAAATTTTGTACTTACCTCCTACTACTATTAAAAAGTTGTGGTATTGGAGAAATGTATCTACCTAATGATTGACGCAATTGATTAACGTAAATGCGTTGCATGCTAGGACATTTGGTCTAGTTCGTACTACTATTTCATTCTTATATTTATTTTTGTACTATTTTGGTAATGTCCGTTGTTTTATCAATTGAAATAAAATAAAAAATGTCACTTTTCAGATACGTTACGTAGGTACCTACTTAGTTAAAAAAGTTTATTGATCTTTGTTTCTTCAAATATTAAATAAATCTAAGCAACTAAGTAAGTATACAAAAAAAGTTGCTGCTGTTTAAACATACGTCTGGCATTTAGTTACTTTCTGAAATGTCTTTCTACCGAAAAAATAGACTAACCAGTTGACTTGAATGCTTTTAAAAAGGAACCTTGACTAATAAATCTACGAGTAACACCAATACGTGCATACACAGCATGCATACACTTAATACGTATTTAGAATTGAAATAAACCAAAAATATGAGTACAGTCATAAGCTCTTATACTAAATCGAAGCTACACAAGGATTTATTGTAGAGTATCGCTTACCAAGTAGGTATAAAATTTTATGTGTTTTGATCGCATAAGTGAAAAAGAGACAGATATAGCAATCACGTGCTTCATTTATCTATAACTAAAGCTTTAATTAGAACCAAGTGCTTTTTAATCAGCTTGTGCCATAAATAAATGAAGTAAAGAAGTATCGTTTGATTTGTTAAATTGTTATGACACATCTAAAAGTCACATGACATGTGTTGGCTCTTTTATAGTACAGACACAGTAGAGTCGAGAAATACGGAAGGAAAAGGACAGATTTTATTTTTGATACATCGAAATTATATTCTTAAATAAACGTTTCTGCTGTGGGTACTTTCTATTACTTGTCCAGACATTAATAAACCTGATAGGATAATTGAAGCAGTTGGTCCGCGACCTCATTTTAATACTTATATCGTATGCGTATTTATTATTTAAAACGACAGGCAGAGTACCTATCTACATTGTACAACAGCTCTAAATGATCCGTAACTAAGAATATTTATTTAATTTCTAAATGAGAGATTTTTTGAAACTTCAATGTAGAATCCGTAGTTTTTTTGGTATTGATGGTTGTTTTTATATTTCCCGTATAAATCTTTCTTTTTCGAGCGTACTATTTCTCGAAACTTAGATCGTAGAGATAAATTTCGCGTAACCTTAACTTAAGTTTTAGGGCTACGAGCTCACGACACAGCACAAGGTCACCCAGTGAATAACATACGGTTATGTAGTAGGCTCAGTCCATCCAAATTCTGGTACGGAAGAAATTTAGCTGGGTGTACTTTTATTGTGTACCAACCTTTTTCCAATAAGCAGGTATTAAAGAATACTGTTGTGATGTGTAAAGTAATCCCTTATTTTTTTTTCAAATTTTATCTCCTCATGATATTTTCTACAATTTTTTTTCTTTATTTATCTTTCCAAGCGTTTTGAGGTAAAAACTTGAAAAAGCCTTTCTCAATTTTTCCCAGATTATCTTTGATACTTATAAACCATGATAATTTATTTTTATATCATTTATCAGTTTATCTATTTTCGTCTGCTATTATCAAAATACCTCATCTTGTTTTTAATGTTTTGTGTTTGTTTGCTGACTTAAAATTAGCAATCAAAATACTGTGTACAAATAATAGAGCGTCTTTATAGAGCAGCAGACGACTTTGCATTGCATTCACAGATTTCTTATCTCATTGTTTGGTACTCTACTAAAGTGATGAGTCAACTGTGTAAACTTACTTCTCCTATGTGCACTGTGGCCAATGTTTGGTTTTAACAGCCATTTGGCGTCTGAACGACCACCAAGCCAGACGATGTCGCCATGCGTTTAGTTTAGTAACTAGTTGATTAATATAATAGAGTGAGTGTGTTTCAAATATGGCCGAAAAACAATGGATCACGCCTCTTATGCGGCAGGTTGGTAAAGTTTTTTTATTCATGTCATGGCTTCTTTATGGAGAGAAACCTGAATAATTAGCAACACGCAAGGATAACGCATGGCTCGCGACGTTACACAAAGAGGATTTCGTAAAATCAATACGTTTGCTTCTGGATGGTTAGAATTCACGCTGTGAATTTATTTTTATAATGTTTTATTAAAGTACCAGAAAATTGCACTATGTGCTATAAAACACTTTTAACTGTTAAACATAGCAAGCCATTTTTTTGGAGATTTTGGTGCCTAATACTTACAGGGTATAATATAATGTCAAAACAGTTTAAAAAGTTGTTCGAAGTTATACAACTATTTTACATGTTTCCTCTCTAATAAATGTCTATCATAGCTCTTAGTTCTTAGGGATCCAACAATATTAATATTTGATATAATTTAAGTACCTAAAGGCTCTTGAAATAAAATATTTATCAAATAGATAGATACTAAAGTAATGTTAGTTCTTACGTTAATAAATTGTGTACGAACTTAAACTAAACAAAGAAAAAGTATGTAAATACTTATTTCTTTTTTTGTAGACATAAATTTATAAAAAGTAATAAGTAGTTACTTGAGTTTACCAAATTAAATGAAAACTAATGCAGTTTCATGAATCGCAATTGTCAAGTCTATCGAATGAACTAAAAAATTAAATTATACATACACCAGCTGACCTGGCGAACTGTGTGCTAACTTTTTGTTTTATTGACGTCTTCACTGTTTGACATGAGCACTGGTATATGTATATGTATGTATTTTCTTTGCGATTCCTCAATTTATCTATTGGTAAAGAATATCTTCAGACTTCAACCCAGGATGTAGAAACATTAACTTAAAAAATTCGATAACTTTTTTTTCAATTTCAAACAATTTGGTATTACAAATTAATATAAAAAAACTGTTTGCTCTATTTTTTATCGTTTCTGTCTAGATCGCATTTTCTCGTATGTCATCAAAGTAAATGTCTAGGTAGAAAATTTAATAAACAGTCTTGAGTCAAGTTTATTTTTAAAAATAGCGATAAGTTTTGACATTTAGTCTGATATTGATAACAAAATATTTTAAGAATACATGTGTACCTACTACATAATGGTAGTGATTTAGGGTCGATATCTTATTTTAACCATAACTTAAACAGTATCTCGTGTTTCTTCCGTTTGTTTACAACTTAAAAGTCGAGTTTTATAGCTATTTGTTTGACGTTTGTTTTAATTGAAAGTGAACTGATGACATAGGTACCTAGGTACTTCAACCGAGCAACATGTTGAGGACAGTAACAATCGGTCAAAGGCTTATTAGAAAATATACCTTGTTTATTTGTTGCAGATCGTTTTATGTGAAAGTACCTATAAATAAATAGAGATAAGATATCAGCAGTCCAAGCCAGCACAAAAGTACATAAGTGGGTGTTGAGAATAGGAAGAAGTACCTACTTATTTATACATAAGTATTTAATATAGGTGAAAATCATGATGAACAGTTAATAAGCTAAATTCACCTTAGACCAGCAGGGACAGGACCAAAGTACTGTATTTTTTGTATATTAAACAGGAAAAGTTTTATTTTATTTTTTGAAGCTGTCAAAATTGCATACAAAAAGAGTTATCGTATCGTCCACTACTGAATCTCCCCTATATGTATAAGTACGTCATATCTTATCAATTTATTTATTCAATAAAATTGATTTGGTGACGATTATTTATTCATGTAAGACCAATTCCGCATCTAATTCAGTCGTTCAAGGTTACAAATATGTGAATAAGTTTGTAAATGCTACATTGACAAGAAATGATTTTTGTAACACACGTGTGTTCGCGTAAAGATCTTAGTTATTTCAATTTGAACATGCATTTTTTTCACTTGAAAGAGAAGTGCATTAATTGTTACAATAAATAATTAGGATTAATTTATTTATTTAAACACTTCGTTGACTTCAAATCTGTACAAACAAACACAAGGATTAATTTCCTGGATGTTTTTTTAATTAATATTAAAGTACGTTATTGCAAGTACATACATAACATTATACAATATACCTTTATGTTATTTAATCCTGATTTCTAACCAGTCTGCCGACTATGACTTATTTTTGGCTAATATGTACACAAGTGTGATATTCTTATACTTCAAGGCTCTTCAAACAAGACAGTGTGCAATTTAAAGTACCTAAGGATTGATTTGAAACATGAACAAAATGACGTAATAAAGTATGTTTTTCAACTTGTTATGTTACAAAGTACAATACTATTTTCTCCAATATTGCTTATCTCAATGAAGTGTTAATATCAATAATACTAGTTCTAGGTATCTTTAAGTAAGATGGTTTGGGTTGGGTTGGCACAAAACTTAAGGAAAATGTTACCCAAATAGAATTTTAGCCCGTACCATGTAATTGTAAATAATAGCATATACATACCTAAATCTGTAGGTACCTACATGCGGATGTGAAACAAAAAACTAAAAGTGTTAATTTTCCTCTGAAATTACTTAGAAGGCGTAAAAAATAACCTTACACTTCATGTCGTCACGTCACGACGACACGTCTGGAGTGTTAATAGTTTGGTAGCTCCGATTAGTATTGTTTACTAGGTAAATAAAGTAAAATGAAAATATATCATAATTTTTTGGTCGTGGTAATGCATGTCAGTCAATTTTATATCGGCCTCTTTTCAGTGACGTAGTGAAAACACGATTCTCGTGCGAGCGAGACAGCTCACGCGCGACGAAGCGAGACGATGCTATGTGCAAAATTGTGGACTTAATGCCTTAAATCATGCTCTACCAGTTGAGCATTTGGGTGAGCCTGAAGCAATAGAGGCCGCGTAAATGAACATAGTAATATAATTTAAAAGTATGTCGAAAATGAGCAATCACGTACAGAGTCAGCTTATGCGGGTACTTTTTTAATCGTATGCAAAACGGATTAGATAAAGATGTAATGTAATGTCATCCCTAGGAGCGTCACAGCGGTGATTAGAAAATCATAGTTTAAGAGAACTAATGGGTACCAACGTAAGTAGGTACCACAATGTTTCTGATGCGATGAAGATTAGTCAGTTTGCTGTTACGTTCCAGTAACACTAGCTAGACAGTGTGGATGTGTCGTTGAGTCTTGCCCTGTTATTAAATTTAAGAGCTAGCTCTTGTCGATGGAGATTTTTCCTTAATCTTCATGAAAACTCCAAATTACAAACACCAGGGATAAGCTTATTTAATGGCGGCGTTTACTCGCCATGGCGCAGGATCGTCAGTGAATATTGTAGCTTTTAATAGACTAGACTAAAGACTAGACTTCCCACTACATTATGGTAATTCTGCCGCTGTTCGGTCGAAGACTGTTTATTTAACATATTCTCAGCAAGAATGAACCAATTGACACCAACCATTAACATACTATCCGCCACCTGTGACCCCGCCAGTAGCCTGTAACATGCGGTTCGATGACAAATTACTATCCAAACTATTAATTAATATCATATATCAATATATATCTATCATAATAGGACAATGTAAAACAAAAGACACCGCAGCAAGCATAAAAACCGAATCTACTTTCTCTTTATCTATTTTCTATCAAAATTCCAGCTGTTCGTGGTGACAGGCATCTCCCTGAACATGGCAAGCCTGGGCGCGGTCATGGGGTTCACCGCCATCTTGCTGCCGCAGCTGAGGGCCCCTGACTCCACGGTACAGGTGGATAGTGTCTCTGGATCTTGGATAGGTTAGTATTATTAATACTAGCGGACCCAGCGAACTTGGTTTCGCCCCGGCCCCGTCCCGCCCTAGCCCCGGCCCCATCGAACGGGATAAAAAGTATTCTATGTCCTTCTCCTGGTACTAAGCTACCTCCCCACCGTTTCGCCCCGGCCCCGTCTAAGAGGTATGAAAAATAGATGTTGGCCGATTCTCAGACCTACTCAATATGCTGACAACATGAGAATCGGTCAAGCCGTTTCGGAGGAGTATGGCAACGAAAACTGTGACACGAGAATTTTATATATTAGATGATAAAACTGCAACTGCCTCGGTGGCGCAGCGGTGAGAGGGTCGCATTTTAAAGCGACGGCTGTGCCAGAGGTCCCGGGTTCGATTTCCGGGTCGGACCAAAAAATATGTACCTGGGTTTTTCTGTTTAGAAATTCTCAGGGTAGCCCGGAGTTTGGAAGTTGGCGGTGTTTCACCCCCGTGCCTCGGAAAGCACGTAAAGCCGTTGGTCCTGCGCCTGATCTCTCTCCGGTCGTGTCAGATTGCTGTCCCATCGGACTATGAGAGTGAAAGGAATAGAGAGTGCACCTGTGTTTGCGCACACACTTGTGCACTATAATATGTCCCGCGCAGTCGGTTAGTCGTTGTGACTGGCCACCGAGGTCGAATTCGGCTAGGGGGACTATTATTTATTATGATAACGCCTTCCCACCGAGTTCAGATATGACCGTTTTGTGATGGCGGCCATAATAACCAGAGTTATCTGAATACTAAACAGCGTTTAAAGTTCTTTCACTCAAGATGGTTCGGTAAGACGTCTCAGGTATGAAGAGAGATCAGGCGCAGGAGTAATGGCTAAAAACGACCAGTGTTACAATGCTATCTCAGTGGCTATCACCGCCATCGCCTGAATCCGGCCAGTTTATGAGTAATTTTAAGCCAGAAATACTCGGAAACATTTAGTATTACAATTAATTTGAACCTGGAACTTTGATGGACTTCACCTTTATATCCACAAGACCAAGAAAGGATCCAAGTTCATCTCTCGCTCGCTCCTCCGAGCGATGACATCTATGACATCAAAAGATCAAGATTGCAACTTCCTCTTGCAACTGTAATCTGTATGAAGGGCGTCTGTTTATTGGCATATTTCGGAAACTGGAGGTCTACTACGAAAAACGAAATCCGTCAATACGATTATCGTCTCTCGGATCCGAAAGATTTTTAGTATGGAATGCTTACTACGAAATGCTTCGAATCCGCAGAACGATTATCGTATTATCGGATTTCATTTTTCGTAGTAGGCCTTCTTCACCAAAAAGCTGTTCAAATATTATTGTCGCTGCATTATTTACGTTTTAGTACTTTACTTGTCAGGCAGCACAATGTGAATTGAGATTTGAGACGGTAGTTATCGGCAATGTCAAAAACACCAAAACAACTTGTTCCTTATGAACTTGTGATTCGTTTCGATTTAGACTTTGTACTGTTTCAAAATGCAACAAAGGTGAAGGAAATAATGAAGAGACATTGTTTATGTATGATATTACCGGTTTACAATGAGTAGAAAGAAGTACTAGACTAGACAGCGTGCAGCGTGATAAAACCGTGTTTTTATTTTTAACTTGGGTCATATATAAGACAATGTTTCGCTTCTTTCGTGAAATATGACCTAATGTTTGCAAATCATATATTATCTTTCATAATGTAAATCTGTTATGTCTGACAAAATAATAAACATATTAGTGTCAATGTCGTCCGAGATATAAAGTTGTAAATCTAAAGCTTTTATTATGACTGATTATCTAAAAATAATTATATTTAGACTATTCACAACATCTTAAGCCTGGATATGATATCTAAGCATAGTAATTTAAATAATAGTAAATATAGGTACACAAATGTATGAGTCATAGCGTATTATACTTATTTAATCAGGCTATCGTAGGTAGTTAATTGTAATTATCTTTAACGATTAATAAATCAGTAGCAAGATGTTCTGATGATTTTAATTACAATCAATGCTTGCTACTTTATTTAAAACAACAACAACAGTTGATCGTTTTTCTGTAAGAAGTGAACAGACAACAACATAATTGGGATTGTCTTAATTAATGGGAATAAATTATCAATATAATTATTTTATTTTTATTTTTATTTTATTATTAATTAACCTCCATAGTTTCAAAAACTGCTACACATTTCATTATTTTCTTAAGGAAATTTGTTAAATTGTTTAATATTTCTGGGTTTAAAACAAATTCTGCTTATAGCGATAAGACCGCCTAAATTGTACATTTCCTTTAAACAAATTTGTAAATTCACGAATTTTGTGTGCAATAAAGAGTTATCTATCTATCTATTCTGATATGTTATCTTTTACATTTCAGCGTCCATCGTGGGTCTCTCCCTCATTGTCGGCAACCTCATGGTGCCGACCCTCATGGGCAAGTTCGGCAGGAAAATTGCCAGCATCGTCAGTTGCGTCATTATTCTCATCT
Source organism: Pyrausta aurata (assembly GCA_963584085.1). NCBI lineage: Eukaryota > Metazoa > Arthropoda > Insecta > Lepidoptera > Crambidae > Pyrausta > Pyrausta aurata. The sequence goes on along the minus strand of OY757278.1, from coordinate 8,647,903 downwards.
TCTGGCTGTGCATCGCCATGGCAACCAGCGTCACTTACATCCTCATTGCAAGAGCCTTCCAAGGACTATCTTTGGGCATCAACCTCTCTTTATCTCCTATCATGATCGGAGAACTCACCAGCCCTTCAAACAGAGGTATCTTCTCCTCAATCATGACCAGCGCCATCACAGCCATGACTTTGCTAGTACATATAATTGGTTCATTCTTAGCATGGGAGATCACAGCAATCGTGTGTGCGGTGATCAGTTTTATAAGCCTGGCTATTTTGATATTTTCGCCTGAATCACCGAGTTGGTTGGCCGATAAAGGAAGATTTGAAGAGAGTCAGAAATCATTTCGCTGGTTACGAGGACACGCCGATGACGAAGAGTTAGAACAGATGTTAGAAGCGAGAAAAGTTAGAGATGAGATTGTGAAAAATACAAAGAGAGATAGCGGAGTTATAAATTACATCAAAGATGCCTTCAGCAAGCGCGAGTTTTACAAACCGGTGTTTATTATGGTGCATCTGTATACACTGTCTTTATGGACTGGTATGGCGTTTCTAATAGTGTATACTGTAGACATTATACATCTAATTGTTGGCGAAGACGCTGATGTTGCGTTGCATATTACCATTTTAGATATACAGAGAATGTGTTCTACGATTATCGGTTTGATTGTAATCAAGAAAATCAAACGGCGGACAGTGTTGTTTGTGACTGTAGGAATAAACTTCGCCGCACTTGTAGCAATAGCGGCGTATACATTTTTCAAAGCAAACTATGTTTTGCCGTTCGATCATCCGGCGATCGGCATCATTCTTTTACACATCCACATGTGTTCCGTCACCACAGGTGCTCTGCCTATGCCAATAATCATATCTGGAGAGTTGTTTCCGTTGGAATTCAGAAGTTTGGCTGGTGGCATCAGTGCGATAGCGTTTTCTCTGAATTACTTTTTGACTAGCAAGACTGTGATTGTTCTTTTGAACTCCGTACATATTTATGGGGCTTATACGTTGTATGCAGCGGTGACGTTGTACTGCATGGTTGTGATCTGGATATTATTGCCAGAGACGAAAGATAGGACACTTTTGGATATTGAGGAGGAGTTCAGAGGAAAGCCGAAGTACCGGTCGCCCGAGGATAATTGTGTTTCTGTGCCGCTGACTTTGAATGGGAAAAGTAATGTTGATGAAGGAGTGTAAATAGATATAAGTATTTACTTGGTATTACATAAGCTATGTTGGCATGTATTAGTTACCTAAACCTTTTTTTAGCTATGGACAATAATTCCGAAAGCACTTAGTGAATTACTTAGGATATGTAAAAAAAATTATACACTGCCATTACGGGAATGTGCTTTCTATGGCCATTGAGAAAATTGAAATTTAAACCTGTTAGGACATTGTGAAACAGGCCATAAGAGATTCTGTGATACACCATTTGTTTTTTTACTTTTTTTATTTCTATTCATTTATCCACCGTGTGGGTAACCCGTAGTAAAAATTGTAAAAAGCTGATAAATAAATTGTACTTATTAATTTAGGTTAATAAACGGGCTACACTATAAAAGCCTAGGCAGTTAAAATAGTATCAAAATTCAGGTAAATGTGTAAGTTTTGAATGTAATTTTCATAAAATATGCATGTTTAGGTACTCGATGGTATTACTTACTTATTAGAATATGAACTATACATTTTTTTGCGATTCTGACTCAGTAGTAGATATATATTCTTTGGTAGTAGGCACACCTAGGTAATAAGTAGATAAAAAGATTGTAGTTCGGATAAGTTTATATAACCTTCTGAAATTCAACATAATATTTAATCATACACGTAAATAATAAATTGCAATAAATTAAATTATTTGTAACAACAAATGAAAACATATAAGTATGAGTACCTACTTAAATTCAAAATTCAAATTCACTATCTTTATTTCAATTTAGGTCATGAAATGACACATGAACGATATATACTTCGATAGATAGATAGATAACTCTTTATTGCACACAACATTAGTGAATTTAATTTTAAGGAAATGTACAATTTACGCGGTCTTATCGCTATAAGCGATCTCTTCCAGACAACCTTTGGGTAAAGAAATTATGGGTTTTATAGGAAGTACTTATAGGTATTCAAATATAATAAATTAAAATGAATATGAAAGTCTGTGTAATTTAACCATATACTTTAACGTACCTGTAAGGTATTATCGATTCTCCGAAGAATAAAGTAAAAGTGTGAAACGAACCCTAGAACATGAGTACTTACAAAGTGCAGTTTTATTTTAATACCCATCAATCTTAAGTGCTCACTAATTAATTAACATACAGCTTAAAAAATAGCTACCATCTTATGCAATGTCCTACCTATGTCAATATTCTTCATACTTCTCCTTTCTTATACAAGTGGTTCTTACAGACTACAGCCTTTCATCAGTCCCTTCCCAGGACTCCCATGAAATAGGTTTTTAAAAAACACATAAAACCATATCTTTTGATTGTGAAGAGGTCCGAATTTCTTACAGACCTTTATATTTGGTATAGATCAACTTAATACTTCTATATGCGTTCCTGAGGGTCTTGTTGACAGACAGAGCTTCCTTTATTGGAGATAAGGAACCTTAAAAATATTGTTCATTAGGTACTTAGCCGGTATTATGTTTAGTTTATAGAAAAACATTTTATTGGCACACAAAAACCAAAGCTAAACATACAATTCTGTTAAGGCCCATTTACATCAAACGAGCGAATGCTCACTCTTTCGCATTCGTTCGTTGTTAAAAGATCAAGAAAGTATGTTCTTGTTCTAGCTCTAGTTCTTTATTCGTTTGGTCTAAACCCTCCTTTATAAGAAGAAAAGTAGGTATTCTTATAACAGTAGGAGGTAATACGTTTAACTAATTTGGTATGAGCTATCAAGATATACCTAACACTCAGAATTAGAATAATAGCCTTTTAAAAATCCACACAGTCAATGATCCGTTACATATTTATTCTAGTTTTATCCAAGGTTGGACGGCTGTAAAAGTTATGTCATCGTGTGCTATAGTTTTATCCATTTTATAACTACAAAATGCAATACGTACAAATAAGAAATAATATTTTTTTTTTAAATTTCCCTTTACTTATGTTAAAAATCAAAACATAATGACTGCGTAATTACAGCGAAAACTGTATTCATGAGAACCTTGAGGCTTATGGCGAGCAATGCTCCTCTTTTAGGACTTATAGTAAAGATAAGTATTATATATAACACTTAAGAAAATCATGATAGGGCTGTAGAAAGGATGATGTTCTAATGAACACTCATTGATTTTTATATGTCCATGGTTGTGAACAACATACCTTCTTACTCTAACAATATTTAAATTCCTCCAAACGCCTCCGTTAACCTCCGCTGCGTATTTTTACACAGTCGTAGTAAAGTCGGTACATTAACAATTTCGTCTCAAGTTTAATCATATCATTGTTCTATTCTGATCTCCAGTCGTTACTGAAAGATATAGGGACGTTTTTCAATCGTTGAGACGATAAAATATAATCACAAAGAGTACTGTCTGCAAAAAAGATATCAAAATAGAATATGAACCATTGTCTGAACGTTTAAAATGTAGTAAATAATCTGTGAATTGCAGAAAAGTATTTGAATGCGTGGAATTTGGGGCACATAGTTGTGTAATATTATTAGTATGGTACCTAACTAAATTATAGGTTTAATATTCAATTTGAACGCGGAAAAGGGACTAGTTAAAATTTTTTTTAGAGGATAATGGGACAGCCAGAATAGATTGTCATAGTATTGAGAAGGTTTTATCCATTACTTTCGTTTGTCAAAACTATTTCTTAGCAGAGCAATTAATTTTAATCCTTCATTTTCCTCCTACAAAGGACGATAAAAGCTCGCGAAAAGCTCTCTTCGTATGCTTTAATACAAATTTTTGAAGGTTTATTCGTTTAAAATTGAAAAACCTACATTGATGGATTAGGCTTATCAGGATGCTTAACACGTTCCTGGACACTATTCCAGACACAATAGATGTTTTATTGTTTTCACGCCTGTAGGCGTTCACGGTCCCGGAACGTGTTAACGTAATATAGTTATCCAACTATCTGCGATGGTTCAAAGATCTTAATGCTTATGGTTATTAAAATTGCAATTACAAAGGCTCTTTAGAACCCTCATTGTAGTAAGTAATATAAGACTATTATTAATATTACCTACTTTGTGTTTGTAGATAACGCACCATATCGAAATCTAGAACATAATAATCTAGAAAATATCTAATTCGTTTAAGGGTTTACACGAGTTGACCATTTTAGATAAATGTAGATTTATTAGAATCCTAAATAAATACGGCACATAACAAGTAAACCCTTATTAGTACTAGCCGCCACGAACAAAAAGAATTTGTATGGCAATAGTGTTCATAAACAACAATAACTTCCAATGTTAATTGTTATAGCCGTTACGATTTACATAAATCGTGTAAGCGTATATTTAAAACCGCATAAGCATTAATTGAAGTAAACGTTAGTCACATTTTCAGCATATTAACTATAGTTATAGTTTTTTTTAAATAAAAATCCAAGTTTACTTACTTCACTTCTTCCCAAGTAAACGACTGACATATAAGAAAGCACCAACATCTTCATGATTAAAAGTTTGGAAATAACTTTTTATCTTTGGAAGCACTTTTTGGATAAGGCACACATTACCAAATAGTATTCAAAATCAATTCAAAAATTCTTCTAATAACTAGCCAAATTGTGTTTTTTCATAACACGGGCGTCTGAGCTTTTAAACCTTGAGTTGTCTTATATTTATTTTTAACTGTTTACCCTGACTCTACAGGCAATGTGACAATACCTCCTTCTTCCTTTACCTACTAGCGACTCCCATAAAAATATCCGAAAACCATGGAGACGATTCTTATAAAAAAGTAAGTAGGTACGATACGCAATGTAATTGAAATAGGAAAATTAAAAGTTGCTAGTTTTATATTTTATACATATACTCAGTTAACATGCATCCATATAATTAATGCCTATGGATGGATTACTTTTTGATCTAGAAGACTTTATTTAACTCGTCAAGTATGTGTAAACGAGACACAATAAAAATTCCATTGTTATGCGACTCTCGGCATTCGTTTCATACCTGACTGATTAAATTAATGCATAAGATGTATGTTTACTAAACTATCTAAATTATTTTTAATCTGTTTTTAACCATGTGTTCTGCCACGTGCCTTCCGCATGTTCCTTTTTTGCCGATTCATTCTTCATAATCCATCGTTTAAAAACCTAATTAGAGCAAAACTCTCAATATTCAAATTTTTGTTGAAAATTAGAGCGAAACTATACATCTTTTTCTTTGTTTGCCCTTTGCACTATTACAAAAAAATATTTATAATACCCCTTGAAAATGTCAGCTAAAAAATAACAAATGTCAAATTTTTCAAAATATATTTGTATTTTTTTACATACATTTATGTATCAATAAAAGACGAGAAGCAGCCTGTGCCTGAAGCAGCGAAACGTATTATACCAACTTCACTACTAGTATCCCAACCGACCTAATAGTAGTCTATTCAATTCTAACCTCCTTATTAACCCAGCATAAATAATTCATAACAAAACTTTTTTTGCTTAACACTACTCCACCCACTCCTGTTCCAGAGCCGACAAGGTGGGTCTCCACGGCTGGGTAGGCACCAGTCGTGAACGAAAACCCGCGGACGGCGACCGCCACGAGCCAGTATACCATGTCCTTAGCAGAAGGCACCTCCGACAACGATCAGGCTCGCGAAGAAAAGAAGAACACAGAAAAGAGTAGAGCGCAGGTGAGGTTTCGTTTTTAAGTGAGCTTTTTTGTGGAGTGAAGGAAAATGGACGGCTGGGGACAGGTAAGTTTTTTTTAACTGTACTTCCAAAATATATTATTTTCAATCACACTGAAATTGTATAGTTCATCTTGGGTAATTGAGTGTTAACATCTGTAGAAGTTTGACAATATTTTTTCATAATGAAATGGACTAGATAAAATAAAGTCGAAACTTATTTCGACATATTTTTGGTAACTGCCCGACAGTCTTATTAGTGGTGAAAATAGGTAATGTTTCCCTAAGCTAAACAGGGCGTATATTTGAGTCTTTGCAGTACTTACAGACGTAATTGTATACCCTAGACTTATCTTTTTTCGTTATTAGCAATCGATTAGTATAAATAAGGTATCACCTCTGTAAAAACTACAGTCATTGAAATCTACACCATATATTGTATAATAGTTTGCCATAATAATTGTCAAATAATGTTGTTCATAATAATTGAAAACTCATATGTACCTACCTACAATGTGTGCTAAAATGTTCACCCTTGTTTCCCCTTGAAGCATCCAAACCCACAGAGTTTCCAAAATTAAATTAAATTCTGAAACTCCCACCGCACTAACGTGGTACTCGATAAAATAAAAGATTTTCACCTAGTGTTTAAAATTCACTAAAACTCTTTCATAAATCTACCTCTGAAACTTTTTCATAAATCTACAGGAACTATATCAGTGAAAAGTATGGCAAAATGATTTTGCATTTATAAATCTTAACTAAACTATTCACAAATCTTTGTAAATTACATAAGTTTCTATTATCTTGTCACGAGCTTTCAACAATGAGAAAATACGAGCGATCAATGTCGTAATATGCGTCTAGTTAACTCAAATTATGAGAATCGTCACCGCGGTCTTGAAAATGTAGTTTTTAAGTTTTGTTCAGAACAAGACCCATATTTATAATAGAAGAAGATAGAAGCATGTTGATAAAAGCAAAAACTTGAACATTAGAGCTTAATAGAAAGATAAATAGTAATCAGTACGTCTTGAAAATAGTCACATCTGAAATCTTTGTTTTCTCTTTCAAACAGTCACTGAAAATGCTGATTCAGGGCAATAGAAACTATAGATGGTTTCTATTTATGACTAGCGGTCGCCCGCGGCTCCGCCCGCGTGGATGTCGGTTACCGCTGCAAAAAGCCTACCCAGGAAAGACACGGTCAGCAAACAAATGATTCCCATGTCAATTCACAGACACCGACACTAACTTCGACGAAGCAGTCACTATCCGCAGGCTGAACAGATTTTCTTTCTGTGGGTGTTAGTTGTTAAGTCCCGGAGTGCAACCCGTTGTTTTAGGATAGAAAACTTAAGCTATTATTGTAGAGCTTCTCTATACACAACATTTGACGTTACATTATTTATCAAATATACTGATGCTCGGGAGCCCCGACCCCATGCGTAAAACATTCTTTTCGTAAATAAATTCCTACTAATTTGAATGTTTGGCCCAGGGATTTGTTTATCGTGAGTGCGAAAGAAATTTTTACTGAAAATCGCGCCGCGCGGGTACCTTAACCTTACTCATAGATCTAAACTCCCCCTCCCACACGCTCACCGGGCCTTGGTAAAGCCTACTTCGCAACGGGCCGGCCGTGCAGCAGAAATCGTAATATGTATTTTAATTTCGCTATAACTTCAGAACCAAACGTCCAATTTAATATCGCTATAACTTCAGAACCAAACGTCCAATTTTAATCATTTAAAGACCAAATATTATTTACATTAACTGTACTTAGTGATGAAATAATTAATTTTGATAAGGATTAATAGCATGAGTAAAAAAAACGCGTTTAAATGTAGTCCAAAAAATAATCAAGATTTTTCAATAAAAAAAAATGGTTCTTGTGCCTCACCCGACATAGATAGGTATAGTATGTCGCGGACTTTTTTGTAGACATTTATAAGATCTACAATTACTTAGAACATTTTATGGTTCTATCTTTAATAGTTTAGGCAGGGTACGCAAAATAAGTAACTGTTTTGGTTGATTTTTTACACCTTGTGTCCGAAAAACCCTAATATCTTACGGAACCCTATTTTTGTTCAAAATTAAATATATCCTATATTACTCGTGGATAATGTAGCTTTCGAATGGTGAAAGAATTTTCAAAATCGGTCCAGTAGTTTATGAGCCTATTCATTACAATCAAACAAACAAACAAACAAACAAACAAACAAACAAAGTTTTCCTCTTTATAATATTAGTGTAGATAATAATATTGTTTCCTTTTTTGGTTTCGTTAGGTATACCTTTTCCCACTGAATAATCTATTCAGTGCCTTTTCCCAAAGGTTAACTGGACAAGACCGTCTAAATTGTACATTTTCGTTCTGATTTTGTGTTTGGCATATCGTGGGTAGCTTATGTAAATTTACTTACCAACTTGCAAACAAAAATAGTGCCATGTTGTTTATAGACTTATCGCAATATGATCCACCAATTCCTTGAATCATTGAGTTAATAAGTAGTTAAAGTAATAGAGAAGGCTGAATTACTAACGTCGAACAAACCTTTTAACATAATTTCGGTGTTCAGCTTTTCAGTCACATTTTTAAGTGGCTCTCTCAAATCAATCAAACAAGCCGAATCATCAAAAGCTCATCCCGCAACTAGACCACCATTATTTTTATTGTTTAACGACTTTTGCCAAAACCGATGATTGCAACAATAAAAACAGACCTTGGATCCATCAGAGATGTATTAACCAATTACTGGGATCATTTGACCATTTGGCGACCAAATATGGCATCGGTGGGAAACAGTGAGCAAAGCAATCTACTATAATGCTTAGATCTGTCCTCCCACCTTGTGAAGAGGCGTAATTATCGAAGGAACATTAGGATCTACATTTTATTGTTCTAGTTAACGAGATGGGGTATTTTTTAATTTGCAATAAGGATGTGGTTGATTGAAAGAGGAATCATTTGTTAGTGGGTTGTTTTAATTAAAACAGTGTAACATAGCTTTAATAAATAAGATTGATTAAAGCTTGGTTTACTTAACAATTTAATTTCGCGGCCGTCACATATGTAGGTATATGCATTTTTCTACGTCAGTTATTAAAATGAGGCCTATATTGTTTTCTCCTAAATAATAAGAAGTGATCTTAATCAAAAACTAACCCGATATTATACCCTTCATTAGGGCTCGCTTCTTGCTTTGGCACTGTAGAGGTGGTAAATCTATGTATGTACATACTTCCAATTAAATTACAAAATCTATTCATCTCCCAAGACAGGACATAGATCACTGAAACATCTGCCATACCATATTTCACAATAAACAGGGAGTGTATTTTTTCCCGCAGGAAGTCGTAAGAAAGAACAATACTCTAATCATACATGCGCGTACGCAGGGCGCGGCGACATTACGCGCCATTGCTCGACTTCAGGCCTATTGTATTAAGATTTGTGATCTTCTAAACTCATTTAGTAAGCTTTTGTGTATGTTTTCTGGATCAATGTTATATAGTATGCCAACTTAAGAATGCGTTCTGGACACTTCAGTACCTACATATCAAGAGTAGGTATGATGGTTCAGAAGTAATCCTTTTTAAAATATGTAATAAATTGACTTCTCAATAGATCCATTTCAATTTTTATAAAAATTTTAATATTTTGGGGTGGACTTGATTAACAATGGTAGATTCTTGGTCACGTGCTTGCCATTAATCTACCCGACTCATTGTATTCGATACGATGGATTTGAATCCACATTTTGATACGAAAGCTTACTTATCAGATTTTTCTTACCTGTGTTTTATTTTTTAAATTAGACAAATTTCTCAAACAATATTGAGAGTGCCGTATCACCTCACCTTTCCTTTATTATTTTTTTTGTATTTCTTTAATTAATGTTAAGATATATGCATTATTTGTTCAAACAATAAAATAAATTAACGGTCACTTTACCTTTCCCCATCAGATGTCAGACTCGTACATGTGGAAAGAACAGATCCACACACTCATGAAGGGCGGGGAGAGCGAGTCCGATATATCGGACAACGAGCATTTCCTGACCAAGGGAGCTTTCCTCCTCACGCCTTCCCACGGCTTGAGCATGGAGAAGGCCTCAGCAATCTGTGAGAAGATGGAGTTCAAAGGCTGCTTCTCGCTCACCAAGACGGCGACGGGGATACTCTTCAAGTTCTCGAGCGTGGACGACTACCAGATGGTCTTCAAGAAGGGCTTCCACAAAGTTACCGGATCGAGGTTCTATAGGAAGGTGGGTTCATTGGCTAACAACATTTTCAAAACTTTTAATTCGATATCTAAAATTGTTCCAACCGATACATAAGTCTCAAAGGTAGGGGAGACTGGGGCTGGTTCTAACAAATTTTGAATTAAACGTAATATTTTCTAAACTACTTTAGCAAGAAACATGTTTTTTTGGTACATGATGCAAAATTTAATGATCTTTACGTAAAGGACAATAAAATGTATACAATAATAACCATATCTGAGAAAAAATGAGATTTGGCAAACAAGTCGCTTGTTAGATCTTACCCCCGGTTTGGGGTTGGTTTTAACACCGCTGGGGAAAGTTTTAACAGCGGGGGTAAGAAATAACATGTAGTTTGGAATGGGATTTTAGTTAAGATAAACAACAAAATAATATTCAATGTTTATAAGAAACACTAATAATATTAAATGCGGTTCCTTATCGTTCATAAAATAAACAGAAAACTTAAATTATATCAGTTAAACTGACTCACTTAATCAGCATTACTCAAATGAAAGAACAAAAAATATTTTTTGATCACCAAATGATCATTAACCATCCAAATAAAATGAAATTCGGCTCCTTGCCGTTTAAACATGTGTAATAAACTAAAATCTCACTAAATCCATCTTTATCAAATAAAATAATAATAAAATACTCCTTTAATCAAGCAATATTTCAAGATGTCTAATAAATCTGTCAAATACCTGCCAGCCAATCAGTTATTTGAACAGATTAAAAAAGATCGAAAGCGGAAAGCATAATGACATTTGACATTGTCCAATTAAGAAAAAATACATTTGACATTGACAGATTAACATGATTTTGGAGTAAGTAGACAGATAAAGACAGGAGGAGTTGCCAAGGTTTTTAAAAGTTTATTATTTAAATTACCTAAAACTTGTTAATTAAATTAAAATTACATATTGTACTATGTCTAATTACCTGTATTTTTAGCTATTTTAAGGGATACCGTACATGGTCTTGGCATTTTTGTAAACATCTTCTTTATCTACAGAATATGATGAGCCACATCCTAAGCCAATGTCCTCATCCTCATCATCGTCTTCTAAACTCTCATTTAATAGTTTATTTTTCACTCTATCCTTAGGCTTGCTTACTAGACTTCTTTTCTTTTTCCTCCACTTTACGTTTCTTAACTCTTTGCTTTTCCTTATTGACTTTAAAATTCGCAGTAGATTTCTTTTTGCTAAAGAATACTTTAGCTTAGCTTCTTCTTCTAAAGCTCTTTTTATTTTCCACCACTTCCTTAGCTGCTAGTTAATAGACCTCTTTCGACGTACTTCCACGCGTGGTTTTCCTTTTATATTTCCTCATTCTAAAAACCAATAGAAGTTTAATAGGTCGATCCACATCGCACGCAATATTAAATGAATAAAGAAATAAATAGTGGACAACATCACATAGGTACATTGCTCCGATCTCTTAGTAAGTAGCTTATGCACTTGTGTTATGGAAATCAGAAATAACGAAGGTACCACAACACCCAGATCCGAGACAAACTAGAAAATTTATTTTTCTACATTGTCGCGACCGGGGATTGAACCCGGAACCTCAAAGATGGTGGCGCCTTGAAAACCGGCACGCTAACCACTCAACCTTAACATTTGTTTAAAATGGGGTTGCAGTGTGATCAAATATGCATCCTTTTATAGAAACAGTAAGAACGATATTACCTACGTTTAAATTTTTCAACTGATAAAACTTGCCCCGTATGCGGGGCAAATATTAACGCGTTAGAACCTACCCCGTGCATTTTGTTAAAACCAACCTCACGACCCCATTTCGCACAAAGTTATTATTTTTCTTTTGCCGGCTATATTCTCGATTAAAACTTTAACATTAATGAAAAATACAAAAAATACGGATTTATGCAATACCAAAGCCAATTTTCTACGATACATATTTAAAGAGTAGTGCAAAAAGTTAAACAAGTAAAAAAGTTCATTTACCTGTAAAATTAGAGGCGTCTGACACAATCTGCTCCCGTGACGCTCGGCCGGCAACTGACAGGTCTAGACACATTCGCGCGTAATCGTAAGCACAAAGTGCGTTGGAATCAGCGTGGTAAGTCCAATAGGTTTTTTGTAATTGCGCTGTTAGTATTTACCCCTGTTAAAACCAGCCCCAGTCTCCCCTATACATTCCATCCTTATCATTTGAATAGGGACCAAGCAACCTTAATTTGAGTGATGACCTTTCCAGATGTCCCTTAAAACAATTTAATAAAAAATAAGAACCTCCTATTACCATAGACACTAAAGTAATAAATAAATCACTAAAGTAAGAAACTGATATCTATTGAAGGCACCTTAGTTTGTCAGTCTAGATAGAGACTGAAATAAATATCACATTATTTTTTAAACTTTCTCTTAACATTTGATTTCGAATTCATCAACATGATTTTTAAAAAGTGGACCTGCCACTTTACTGTAAGAATAATCTATGAAGATGTTTATTGGGTCCATGGTAATGATGATGATTATCACTGACATACTTAATCCAAATTCGATTTTCCCTCTATTAGCTATAAAACCGTTTACTTTTTCCCAAGATATACCTCTTTTCAGATATTCCAAGTTTATGCGGATTGGGTATGGACATCGTACATTGAGATGGCCAGTATCTAACGGTTTTATTTTTGCATCGCTCACCGTTTGGGAATTATGTCTGTTGTGTTTTGTTTTCGTGTGTTCTTTCATAATTAACTTTTCTTCTCCTTTATTTCCCTCTTCGCCCTTCTGAGTGCTTTTTGTTGTGTTTATTTAATTAAAAATTGCTTTGGTTGGTGTATTTGATATGTACTTATTCTAACATGTTCATGTCTGACCTTTGCCAATATTTTGTGTGCTCTGTTTTAAGATGTGTGTTGAGAGACGATCACACATTTCTGATATTGACAAGTTTTTTATGTTGTATTTATTTTAAAATTACCAAATTGATGAGTCCAGCAATTTATTTAAATTTTATAGACTTATTGCTTCAATAGAATCAGTATTGCCATTATTAGTAATATTGTATTTGCTAATAGAATCAATAGTATATCCATTCTTCTGTAATTTAATACTGATAGAAACTAATAAGCAGTATAAGCTTACCTACTTATAATCTATTAGCTTACGACATTCCATTCTTATATTCATTCATTCAAATCTTCTTTATCTCTTGCAGACTTTTAATGTCTTTCTACTTTTTTTTAGCCTAATCTACCTCTTTTCGATCTTCCTCAAACTCATTGGTATCTCGTCCATCATTTTCTCTATCTCCCTCTTCAACTTAGGTCTTCCAACCATCACTATCATGTTCCCCATTACAAATGCCCCCTGCTGCTTCCAGATCGCGATCCCCTGCCGCCCTCAGAAGACGTTCACCATCTACGTGTACGACGTTCCTGATGAGGTGCCTGAGGAAGACGTCCGCCACGCGTTGTACAAGTTCACTTCTGTCGTTGAGGTGGTGCGGCTGCATTTTACTGGCTCCCCTAGGGAAGGGAATACTGGTATGGTTAAGTTTATTTATTTATTTTAAACTTCATGCACACATAATATTGCTCATATAGTGGACGTAATGCCAAAAGCATTCTCTACCAGTCAACCATAGGTCTGATCAGAGAAAATACAGACGGTGCAAATAAATTTATAGACAAGAAAATAAAGTTTATATTGAGATTTTATCTCCTAGATTTTGATTTTTGTATGCACAAAATACCCCTTCCTAAACTCATAATTTCTTTACCCAAAGGTTGTCTTGCAGAGATTGCTTATAGCGTCAAGACCGCCTAAATTGTACATTTCCTCTAAATAATTATTTGAACTAGGTGATGTGTATATATTATATTTATTTATAATTGTGTGTATATCTATTTATAGTTGTTAGAATTCATACAATTAAAAAACAATCCAATGTTATGAAATTTGACAGAATATTAGCGTTTAAAATAATAATAAATAATAGTGAAAAATTTTTATTTTAACTCAACACCTATAGCGATTCGATTAAACGTCAAGTGATTGTTATGTAAGTCGTTGTCATCTAATCTCCACTTCATTAATGTAACTCTCAATATAATTTAAACTGCTAGATGCTTTACCGGTCTGACATAAAAATAACATAATTAGGTAACTTGCAGACATTTGTTGAATTATTTGTTAAGTACATAGTCTTGTAATGCCCAGCGTACAAAAAGTTAGAAGACAGCTCAATCATTGTCTTGATAAATAGTCCTAGTGATTGCCTGTACCCATTGAAAAAATTAGAATTTGCCTTTGGCCGAAATAGCTTACAAGCTGAACCAATACAAAGCGTTGGCTGGATAGTTAGAGGGGTATACGAAATAAATACTACTCTGCTAACAAGTTTATTATAGACCTTATGTACTAGAAGGTTATCAATAAAAAAACGCAGTCTTATGGCTATTTAAAACATGTATTTTCATCTGTAATCAAGTCTTGAATTGAATTCGGTAACTAACTTAACTCATGCACGTTACGTGCACACACGCATTTACAAGTGTTTTCACTTACACCTTTATATTCTTCACCCCAGGCACCTCCACCCCAAAACCGATGGAGAAGACTCCCCCCCGCGCGCTCACCACCATCGACGGCGAACTCGTCAGCAGCATGATCCCCAAGGAGGCCAGCAGCGTCATCCGCGTCACCCTGGCCAATATTGAGGAGGCGAACATCCTGCTGCAGAACGGCCTCGACTTCTACGGAGCCACGTACTTTCCGACGGAGCTGGCTACTCCTGCGCAGGCCGCTAAGCTCATCAAGCCGAGCAGGTAATGGCTGATGGGAGAAAAGATAGATGTACTTATTGTAGTGGAAAATGATTACGTGAAGCACTCAGGGATCAATAGGCTGCTGGCAGTCAGCAGGTAAACAAAATAATGACAAAAAAATTATGATAATCGCATCCGTAAGGGTAATGCACATTGCTTTGATTAAACCTTCACGGATGTGTTTATTAACATTCTTTTGGCAATCATTTGTTTACGCGATCGCCGGAGGCCTATCGATCTCTGAGCAATTAAAGAGTGGGTTGCATGGGGTTTCTAAAAAACATTCATAAATACTGAATCCATCGAAAAGTGGTGCAATATTCACGATCCACGTTAATTCCTTTATTAGATCTTGATTGATTATCTACTGTGAAAGGGAATCTCGTGCTATCCACTCTGAATAAAACAAGTGATGAAAACTTGTGAACGAACCTTAGATTTGACTTATTCAGTATAGACCAAGAAATAATGGTTTGATGAAGTAAATATTATTTAAAAATCATGCAAGTTATTAAGGACTTTTTATCATTTCAAAATACACACATAGACAAAATGCATATCCAATATCATTTTTTGAAGTCCGATAGTACCATCACATTAACCACATAAAATACATTGATTTTCCAATAAGACCTTATGATGATAGATATAAAACCGTCATAGATGGCATAAAGTCTCCTACCTTTCATTTCCAGAATCACAGGGGGGACTGTGTCAGCCCGAGTCCGCGACCTACTTCCGGTGTTCGACCAGCAAGGCTTCGCGAAGTTCGCCCCGCCAGCCTCACGGCTGGTCAAGCCCCGGTCCAAGTAAAGCCCAAGCCCCGCCAAGCATCTGCGGGCCTTGGCCAAGCCAAGACTGCGGATCAACCCAAGCTTGGCCCAAAAGTCAAGACAGCAAAAACTTCTGCGAAACTTGGCAAAGATGTAAAAGCAGAAACTCCTGTAAAACTTGGCAAGGAAAGTAAGACTGAAGAAGGTTCTGCGAAACTTGGCAAAGTCAAGAGTGTAGAGCCTTCTATAGATCTTGAAGATGCCAAGTTTGTAGAAGTTCCTGCGAAACTTGATGAAGAAGCTACAACTGCAGAAGATTCTGCAGATACTAGCCAAGAAGCCAAGATTGTAGAAATTTCTGCAGATCTTGACCAAGAGGCCGAGTTTGCACAACATTCTGAAGACCTTGGCCAAGAAGATGACGCAGAATCAGAGGCCAAGGTCGACCCTGACGACACAGCTAAGGACATGGCTCTATCGAAAGATATAACAACACAATAAATCTGTACTAATGTCGAAACTTAATAAATGAGATTACTTTTAGATCCTTTGTACCAACCTGCATTTACATGTTACGAAAGATACTAATATGTGCCATGATAGATCATGTATTTACCATTGTTACCAATAAAATAATTTAATTACTTTAGCTTTGTATTATTTCTTGTCTCCACCCTTATTAAATGTTAGCCATGAATGCGAGTGTTTTAAAAGGGGAACTAAGAAAATAAATGTTAAATCTTGATTAACTTGTGTGCTTAAAACTGGATTGCGGCATGCCCGATGTACCTATTGTAATATTAAGATTTAATGGCAAACTTGATTTTTTTATCTCTCCATCATGACAATTTACACACCATAAAAACCTATATTCTGGACCTCACGCGACAGTGGCTCCAACTAGTGAGCACGAAAACGGTAGCCCCCATTCCTAGTATTTTACACATTGATTTTCAGTTAAGTTATTACCCAGCACAAATCAACTCAGGATACCTTAGTATTCATGTTACTATAACCCGCCACATACAATATTTACATTTACAAGGCAATCTAAAAATGTATGACTAATTAATCAAGTACGTAACAAATTTAGTAGAATAAATAATTAACCAATACAGTGAAAGTGTAAAGTGAACTGAGAAGATATATATATTTTTTAAATTAAAAACTGCGGCCAATTGACATTTCCAGGCTATGAACTCTTCAATAAAAAATAAAAATAGTAGGTATTCATGTTAGATAATCTGTGTATACATAACACTAGTTTCCTTTTCCGTCACTTACTTTGTTTTGCTTAAAAGACGTTGCCAAATAAAAAAAGCTACTACAGTAACTATTTTAATTAATTTAATGAATTTTGATATCCAATTGTACAACTTAAGTGTTTATTTATATGTTTTGTAACTAATTAAAAGTAAGTTATTTGACTTCACTTGTCTACGCGACCTTTTTGGCGCCGCTCTGTCTCCTGGCCTAGTGACATAATGGCTCATATTGTGTTAAAATTATATTATAACTTGTGGAATATTTTATTTTGAGCAAAACATTTCTCATTTCGGACTAACCTCGCTACACCAATGTAAACTATTCGGCAATAAATTGTGGGGTGGGTCTATATTTTATTGCGGTGCGCATAATAACGTCAAACGTACAAGTGTGAGTACCTACAGTCGGGCGTAAAGTAATTTGTGCTTTTAAATTGCAGTGTATGTGTTACTTTATTTAAGCAACTACCTCAGTGCTGCGGCAGTGCAATGCGAAAAAAAACTGACAGTGATGTTGGTGATCCGGCGGAGAATACTGGCAAAACGGCGGGCGGTACGCAACTTATTGTTTTGTTTTTGGCTAAAGGTAGGCTTATATTTTTATAACTAGATGAATGAATGTTTGGAAGACACACAATTGAGGAGTAGTACTATTTTAATTGTTGAAGTTTGTTATAATTTTTTACGTAAGTAGGTAATTAAGGTTTTGCTTTGCATCTTCGTCATGTAATTTTTTGCACCTTTTTTTAACTAAGTAAGGTATCTGTCTTTATTATTTTACTGTACCTGTGTGTATTTATATGATTTTTATGTGTTCAGTTCTTGGTTTTGATGCGAATATTACGTTAAAATACTTTTATCTGCGTATGAAATACTTGTAAAATGAAACGACGGGCTTAGTATCACAATAATACGATTTTTATTCAGTCATCACTGACAATACGAGTATCACAGATTAAATATTACATCGCTTAGCGAACTAACTATACTAAACATAAAAATATTATAATATTAAGTAAGGCACATTAATTTAAATTTTTTCTTCATTGCCTAACCTGACCTTTCCGTTTTTGAATCTCTCTTCGATCTCTTGCAAACTCTTTCCTTTAGTCTCTGGTAGTATGAAGTACATGAGAGCTGTTCCGACTAACGCAACAACTCCATAGATGAGGAATGTCAATACTTCTCCTAAGTGCGTCATCATTCCTGGCGCAGTTTTTACGACGACGAAAAATGCAACAAAAGTCGTGGCAGAACTAATGCCAGACCCTAGCCCTCTAACTTTAGTGGGGAACACCTCTCCACACATTATCCAGGGTAGTGGGACCAATCCGACCGATATAGCACAGATGTAGACGGTCAGACACAGCAGCGGCACCCAAGACATGTTTGCTGGCTTGAAATATAAGAACATCGACAGCGCAACCATGGCGATCGCTGTCCAGATTCCACTTATGAAGCACAGTGGCCTTCTGCCGTACATCTTACAGATGACGCAAGCAACCACTGACATCACCACTCTTACCGAGTCGATTATCAACATCACCATGTAGTGATTCAAGCCAGCTCCGACCGCTTTCTCGACAATTTCGATGGAGTAAAAAGCTACTGCATTTACTCCGGAGAACTGACAAGTAATGAAGAAGAGAATCATGATGAATAAAGGCTTGATCAGCTCAGGGCTTCTCAAGTCCTTGATCTTCTCTTTCCAAGTCATTATGGGCTCGCTATCAGCTGCCTTCTGGTTATCAACAATTCCTTTGAGTTCAGCATTAGCCTCTTCGCTGTGGCCTCTCAACCATCCAAAGGCTTTAGCACCATCTTCGACTTCCCCTTTAGCAATAAGCCAGGTAGGGCTTTCAGGTATCAACATGAGTAATAAAACCGATAAGATCGGAAACAGGCAGCTGATCGTAGCAGTCCATTGCCAAGTCATAAACGTCCCAATTATGTGGGCAACTAGGATGCCTATTGCTATGGCTAGAGATATGGCAGCAAGGAAAAAGCCTCTGTACCGAGGTTCCGTGGTTTCGCCGATGTAGACGGGTCCTAGAGGTCCTAATAGGCCCACGCAGAGTCCCGTGAAAAATCTTCCTAGGAGCATGAGGCCTAAGTTGGTGGCGCAGGCTATGAGGATCCATCCTAGGAGGAATGGAACGCAGATAATGTAGAGTGAGGTTTTTCTTCCGAATTTCTCCATCATCCAGCCCGCTATGAGGCAGCCTGGCGCCATGGGGAGGGCAGCCATTGCAGCTGAAAAGAGGATAATAAAGGTTTGTTATGTCATGATGTATTTTTAACATCTGTTTTTATAGGTATCTGAAAGTACCACACTTGTATGAAATAACAAAGGTACGACATCGTGATTTCTTTAAAGTTTTGCATACATGTTGCATTAGCTTTTCTATCAGGCGTAACTTTATTTGTTTTTCGATTGAATAGAATGTATGTGTCAGTACGACCTTTGGTGTTTCAAATATTTCTTGTATATTTTTGATGTTTCCGTTTGTTTAATCAGTCAGGTATCAAACGAATGCCGAGAGTCGCATAACAATGGAATTTTTATTGTGTCTCGTTTACACATACTTGACGAGTTAATCACACTATGCAATATAGTAAACTTGATCTTTGTTATCCTGAAATAACATTTGAATTATCAAGTCCGCTTTTTTAAGATAAAAAACGCCATGTTTACCCATTCGAGCTTTGATTGCAACGTGTAAGCTGTTGCTGTTGCTTTTCTACAAGGCGTAATTTGCTTTTATTTTCATTGTAGCTGGTACATGGTAGATTAAAAATGTTTTGTCTTACCTATCCAAGACTTAGTGCTGGCATCCATTATGATGGGGCTGCCAGGTAGTTCGAGCTGAGGCAGCAAGATCGCTGAGTAGCCTGACGTGAGGCCGGCAGTGAAGGTCAGTAGGATAGCAGCAGACGAGGCTAGGCTCTGGAAACCATCACGTTTTGCGGTTAGTTACGGTTTGGCGATGATTGCTAAGTTACAGGAAGTTGGTCTAGCGGCATTTTCTACGTGGGGTAACTTAGTTTGAAGAATTATTTAACAACGTTCTGCTTGAATAGAGGCATTTGGTCATCCCCTCAAAAGAAGTGAAGTTATGCGAATTTGTGGTACATTTGCATTTTCACATGTGTCTGAAATGCTTCTTGTAATAATACGAAACTAAATAATCCATTGTTTTAACTATTGTTTTGTACAATAAAATAGCTACTGTTGTTGTTCCTCAGCATAAAATGAGTTGGGCATATCTTAACATTCTATCTGTATTTATGTAGATATAATTTATCCTTATATTAAAAAAAATATTTACCTGTCTCCAAACTGGCGAAAATCTAACAACGGTTCTAGATTCAGTCAGCAGCGTGCCTTCCTTGTTTTCCTTCTCATTCAGGGACAACCCAGCGCTAGAACTAGAAATTTTAAGATTTTGCAAATAGTGTGTGGTTTTGCTTTCTTGTACTACATGTTTGGTATCTTCTTTTTCAGTTTTCATATTATTATTTTCTAATTGTTTAAATCTATAACGGTTTTCGGCATCATCTTTGTCGCTTAGACTGTCTACGTTAATACTATTCTTTGTAAATTCTTCATTTTCTGTTTTTGGTTCGTCAGCTTCAGGAATGTCGGTTTTTTCAACTTGTGTGTTTTCTTCCAGTCTATCAGCAGTGTCACCAGCCATAGCTTATCTGTAACAAGGATATTCTTCTGTTAGTTAAATATTATCATGATTACTGAGAATTGAATGGACTTGACCTTATATTATGTTGTGAAATGATCGTGTTTTAGAATCTATAAAATGAATTTGAGATCTCGCTTTCCAAGAATCAAATGCTCAAATGCGAATTTTTCGATGAACCTCATTTGTTTAAAGAACTTGTTTTTCCGTATTTTTGCCATACGTTTTATAGTAAGTGCTAATATTATGTACCTACTTACGTAAAATGTGGTAAGCAAACATTTTAAACTAATGTTGACTCGGAAAATATTGTTTTTTTTTTTTTTTTTTTCTTTATTAAGGAAACGTATTCACTATCATACCAACATACTCTTAGATATTTTTATCTCATCCGATTCTTACAGTTACAGTAGCGTCTATCTAAACATTCAATCGGGAAATAATTAGTGAGGTTGAAATACAAGTCCCTCTATATTAACAACAGTTGTATGCAACGAAGATATATAGATATTGGTTTAATACATATACTTACATGTTTTTATGTAGTATCTTAGTTTGCCTTCAATCAGCGAGTAAACAATATAAAGCGAATTGTTCATTGTTCTCGAGCTGATGTAATTTACACCGAATACGTTAAAATATCGTTTGGAGTTATCTGAGTGCAAAGTTTTGTGGGACGACCGACTTCGAACTGATTTCTAGCGAATTTTATGCGTAGTATGCGCTGGGCGATAGTCTAAATTTGAATAATGTTGAATAATATTACGTATGTTCAATCGTGAGAAACACAGTAAAACGTTAATAAAAATAAAGAAGAAGTCTGCTTCTTAACCTGAACAGTAGTTAGACAAACAATTAAAAATGCAAATAATAAAGCTGGCCGGTTCCTATAGCTCAAAGGGTTAGCATAGCTATATCCAACGCAGCAACGCAGCCAGCATCATAGCCTTCTTGCCACAAGAAAATGGTTTTACTTTCTAATTTAAGTTTTTTTTTATAATGCACGTCTTAGTTTAAATTATCTCTTGTTTGTTTGTTATTATAATTAACTTCTCACAATAAAAAGCATTCAAATATTACAAATTAAATACAACCGAGGTAAGGTAGCTTTATCGCTGGGAGTGGACTGTTCCAGGCTGTGTTTAATTTCCTAGGAAAATAAAGAGCAACTAAACTCCTTTACCTATTAAATTTTATCCCAACGACGTAGTATGGTTTATCCATACTTAATAAAGTTTTCCATAGCTCATTAAAAATGCAACACGCGAGCCATTGTCTACACCTTGAGCTAATTACACATTTCACAACGTGGACAACACTAGGTCAATAGCATCATGTGTTCAGGTAGATGCAAACAAATTGGTTATCGATGCCATTTCAAATAATTTTTATCCACAAGCGCCACAAGCCTAACCATAACTACTAAGGGCTGGTTAGGAGAACGATGTTAACTCAACTTGGTTTAGAAACTTGGTTAACTCAACTAATGGTTAGTAGTCGTTACCAACGGTTGATAATTACGACTGATATAAATTATTAATAATTATAATAATTACGACTGTGTATGTTTTGAACAAAATATACTTTAATCAATTAACAGAATAGCTCTTATAATTACCATTGGTTAAGGCAATTTTTGTTCAAAGCACGCACAATCTTAATTATTCAACCAATGGTAACGACATTATAACCATAAGTTGAGTTAACCATTGATCACGAACTGTCCCAGGTGGTGTGATGACGTAATTGATAGAAGAAACTTGCGGAAAAGCTATGACAATGGTGGAACACCAAAATAATTATTTTAAGAAGGTTGGTTTAGAACGTTTTTTAACACGTTCCGGGACACTACTCCAGACACAATAGATGTTTTATTGTTTTCACGCCTGTAGGCGGGCACTGTCCCGGAACGTGTTAACGCTCATAGTGTCATATTTGTATTCTTAAAAAAGGCAATAAGAAACAAAACTTGCGCACGGGCGGGACTCGAACCAGCATCTTTTAAGAAGGGTAACAGAACTGCCACTACCCTTAAGTTTTTAGGGTTCCGTAGCCGAATGGCAAAAAACGGAACCCTTATAGTTTCGTCAAGTCTGTCTGTCTGTCTGTCTGTCTGTCTGTCTGTCTGTCTGTCTGTCTGTCCGTCCGTATGTCACAGCCACTTTATTCTGAAACTATAAGCATCACATAGATGAAACTTGGTAGGTAGGTGTATTTTGTTCACCGCTTTCCGATTCAGATAAAAAAGTAAGAAAAAATAATATTTAAGGGGGGGCTCCCATACATGAAACTAAAACCTAAAATTTTTTTTTTACTCAAACCTATGCGTGTGGGGTGTCTATGGATAGGTCTTTTAAAATGATTTTGAGGTTTCTAAAACCATTTTTTCTAAAAGTGTAAGGTTTGAGATATAGACGCTTCCAAAGTGGTAAAATGGGCGTCCCCCCCCCCTCTAACTTTTGAACTAAGAAAGTGAAAATTTTGAAAAAAATATATGATGTAGATCTCAACAAAAACTTGCAACGAAAATTGGTTTGAAGGAGATCGAACCAGTAGTTTTTGAGATATTGCACATTTTTATCAACCGCAAATATAACTTTGTCTTTCATACAAACACTATGAAAAACAAAGTTATTTTTGCTCGCAATATATTGTGATGTTTTCGTTAAGTGAAAGTAAGTGGACCCTGAATTTAGTTAAGGTTGGCACGGAACCCTCAGTGCGCGGGTCCGACACGCACTTAACCGGTTTTTTTCATTTTCATATATCTATTTGGAAAGTATTTGAACGTAATCTTTAATTGAAATCCTTACGAATGTTAATGGTCAGATAGATTGGCACTCCGAATAAATACTTAAGCCACTTGAAGAATTGAAGAAGACACTGATCTATCGGTGTAACTCGGGCGTCGGTGACCTTGAAATGCTGCGTCTACGCGTAGGGTTGGCGGTTTAGCTATCGCGGCACAAGGAAATAATAATTACTTAATGAAAGATGTTTATGTATTTCAGGTTCAAAATATATTTGGTATAGTGTTCACATATGTTATAAATTACTTACTTTAATAGTATTTTCTGTTTTTGCGACTTACTTTAAACATTTTATTATTTTCTTTAATTATAGCGAAGATTCGAAATCGTACGAACGGTTTTTAAAAAAATCTAATGGGCAGCATTTACAAGACATATCAAAAGTTATATGCTGCATCTTAGCCAACAAACTGTTTCCCATTGTTTGGGACACATCGTATCATAATAATCGCATACGACGCGATGCGGCGCGGGCGAACTTCGTAAATTGCTTCGAGCAGAGACGACGGCTCGGCGGCAATCGGCGGTGTGACCCTTCGACTCTCGCATACTGTGGCATGCGTTCCCCACCTCGCGCCACCCGCGCAGGCCCCGCGCGCCCCCGCGACACGCACACATAGCTGCGAGTTAGTTTACTGCACACAAGTGTCAGTGTCGCTTCTTCTTACGTTAGTATATGTATTCTTTGGTCATGTCGTGTTCACATCATTACATCTTTATATTACTACCAAGCTACTTAGGTATTAAATTAATAAGTACCTTCTTGTGAGCATCATATTGAGAAACAATTGATAACTGAATACCTTTTAAAGGTAATTCATAACAATAACGGTAATTCATAACCTAATATAATATAATTAATGCATGTCTAAATAAAAACTCAGATACCACATCCATAACGCAAGTACGCTCAAATCGCCTTCGTACTCGTGGGTGCTCGCTCGGTGCGGCGAGGTAAACAACAGCTGATGACGTTCCGCGGCGACCAACTGGTATTTTATAGATATACCCTGTTTTTAGTTAAGTAAAATAGGCACTCGCTTTGTATAACTCGAATGAAATCTGTTTTCTCAGGAAGTGAATTATTGTAATTCTTAATGAGAATAAATGTTCTTAAACCTTAACGGTAGTTTTCGGTTTACAATGCATAATAAGGTGTTATAAAATCGGTTTAATGTAAACCACTCTACTTATTTACAATAAAATTTAATTGAATAGAAATCTGAAATAAATTTCATTTAACCATGTTACCAAAGAGTTTTTTTTATCTTAGGTAGGTGTTTATCATCAATGCCTACAATACGCTACTTATCTATATTTATATGATAGGTATTATAGAACTAGTAATCTTTTTAATAGTTTCAAATCTATTTGGCTATTAACAGATTTATTACTACAACCAATCGTTAGTAATCAGGTTGTTTTGATAAAGATATTGAAATTCTTTACAAATATCGCAATTAAGTACAGACTTGCCAATAATTTGACTCATTACTACTGATTATTAGAAATGGAGACGTATTCCGATCGTGTTTGTGCTTAGTACCTAAACATATGTTGATGTAACTGAATACTAGAATTTCTTAAGTTGCTGGACTGCCTTGAAACTACAACGCAGGTTATATTTAACTGTGAGCTTAATGCTTGGTTAGATACTATATTTAGGTACAACAGTTGGGTAGTAACTCATTGGGTACCTATTTATGTATACTTGCCTTAATACTAAGTTTTATTTAAGTAACCAGCAAGTCCAACAAATTTAAAAACTGATTTAACTCAGATTTAAATAATCATAAATAGTAATATTTTTATTTATTTAAAGACTATTGCACTCAAGTAATTTAACTATTGTTTTAGTTAGAGATAGTATACTGGTACTGCAATAACATGAGTTATCTTACTTTACTTTAATTACTTGTCAGTATTAAAAATGCGGTAATTAATATTTGTGGTTAAAATACCTCATTTGAAAAGTTAAGTATCTCGTGGCAAAGTTATCAAAAATATCTGGTATGGTAATTATTATTAGTCAGTGTGAATAATATTTTGCATGTCTGAAAAAACTAGGTCATCATACGAATATACAAACACGATGACCCAATTTCACGCCGAAAAAGATGATGCGGTTAGTCGCATTTTATAACTGTTAAAAAGATCATAATTGAATTGTTTGTTAAGTTGCCAAGAGCAATTAATTTATGCATTTATATTTTATGGCAATTTTTTTTTCACAATCAGAAATATTAGGGAAAAAAATCAGGGTTGTTCCGTGGCTTTATGCGCGATCATAAATATACTGAAATATTCATTATGGATGAAATATTATACGGGCTGAAATGATGTCAATGTTAGATAAAGTATTTGACCCATATGCAATTAAAAATGCCTATACTTAATTGCTGGAATCTAGGACAAAGCGGTCTTGGCCTAATTTATCATTTTACTTGATTATCTATATATTTAATTATCTATATACGAGTATAGGCAGATATTTTATGGGTTAGGTTCTTTGATCTTGAGGTGTTGTGGTATCATTTACTATACAAATACTTTCTAGGAAATAAAAAGATACCATAAAAATATTATACATGTACAGAATATAATTTATTTAAAATATTTATTCATGAAAGCACTATTTAGTACTTAAACGCACATCAGCTTTAAGCTTTACCTACTTTAAAGCATTATTATAAGGGGTCTTCCATTAATGTTTTTAGCATTTTTCACCATGGGGGAGGGCCCCATGGTGATCCGTGGTGAGGTTTGACATCCTACCCAGTAACAGTTAAAACAAAGTATTAAACGAAACATGCACCCAACTAGATTTGACTTTTTGGTGCAGATTTTGATAAGACAAAAACCATTACCTACAGAGTATTTTACTACAAATTAAAATTATATCGGCGTTTGTTTTGAGAATTCCCTTAAAATCGAATCCTGTTTTTTTTTAACTTGACTTTATGATAATGTATTTTATTTTTTGTACCCTTTTAAAACATATTCTTCTACATGCATCTTAATTCATTCCTTGACGTGACGTGAAAAAAAATATATACTTGAATGCATATAAAACATATATGCATTCAAGTATATATTTTTTTTATTTTGCGTTTTTATTGTAAGTTAATAGAGACTACGACCAAACCCACTTCAATTAATATCAATTAAAATGATTCATGTCAATCATCTTCTCAAGAGCGGAATTCCTCGACCATTTTATAAAATGAAAATGTGTTTTAATTAAAAGTACTTACTTTTAAAAGAAATTTTCGAATAATGTATCCACACAATTTCGTTAACAGTATTTCTTGTTTGGTTGGAATGCATGCCGTCTCCAAAAATAACGTTTATAGTTATTGAAAGTGCTTTTTCGTGTCTTTAACTTTATCAATGTCTTGATTTCTCGTACGCGTAGCCCGATTAAAAAAACAATTAAATATATTCAAAAACGTGTATTCTTTCTAGTTTTTAACATTAATTAATAAGGTTTGTTCGTTTTGACAAATTGCGAAGTTGGAGTTGCCTACGAATAAAAGATCGTAACTTTTTTTAACAGTAATTACCAAGACCGTTATACGTTAAAATGCATTTCGCATGCACACATGACTATCCCATCTCACCTCTGTAACTCCTGTGAAGCGGATAACAGCTTGATTAGGTTATTTCTAATTGGTTGTGTTACGGGGTTCAAGATATTGTTATTTTCGCTTGGGAATGGCTAGCCGTTGTTGGTTGAGGTTTTGCAAAATTCGACTTTCCTGCAGTAAGCCTATCGTTACGAATGTATGTTAGGGATACCTACCATAAGAATAGTTTTAAAAGTGTTTACAATTACATTTAAATAAAAGCCATATTTAACTTTGTGACTTATTTTGCTAATATCCAGTCTTAGTGATGTGACTGAAAACGTTTAGAAGTAAGATCGTTAATTTCTATAGCTTTTTAAGTTTATAAATAAATTCACTTTAATGAAGCGTAATTTCAGATGTAGGTACTTACGCGTAAATTTTATGTATAGTTAAGTGACAATTGAGACCGTCATAAATAACAAGTTTATTAAATATCTAATACGACGTCAGAATACTCCTAATAATGATTTTTTATTCACTACCTGTAGTAAAACCCTATTAACAATCTCTAATCATTTATAGAGATAAGTTCATGTCCTTATAAAATTACGCGACAAAAACTAATAATGAAAATCTATTTGTATTGTTATATGGATGCTAAACTAACGAATCTTGAGAACATCATAGTATCTAGACAAACCTCCAATAGGGTTTCAGATACTATTATTTATTAAGCCAATATGTAATAATTTTTGTAATAAGGCCCGTGTTGCCTTGAAATACCAGAGCAATCTGAGCAGTGAAAATATAAAAAAAAACATAATAATAAATAAATAATAATAAGGGATCTTTACTATATCTTTAGCATTGAAAATTTAGTGGTTAGGTATTTGCTCTGACACGTTTAAATTAAATAAAATTATGCGTACACAGTTAGGAACGACTTTTATCTCGTGAGCTACTTTACAAACAGAATTCAGTAGGTATTCTAATCTGAAGGATAATAAGGATGTTAGATGTCACGTTAATTATAAGGTTTGTAAAGATCATGTTCAACCCAAGTACCTACTTAATATAATTTTTACTTTGGGTAACTTTAGCAGTTTATTGTACATAGGTACATCTAGTTTAGCTAAAAACACACTTGTCAAGTTGTAAAAGTGAAGTTGATTGTTTTGATGTAGAAATTACAAGGTATTACAGATCAAAACAGATCATCGATCAGAATTTTGTTCTAGCTGTTCCATTACGAATACCATCAGAAATAAAATGTGAGTTATTTAGATAAAAGAAAAACACCGCTGCAGTAAAAATTCACACACACTTACTTCCTCATTACTTCGATTTAATAAACTTGTACTATATAGATTTAATAAAAGCTCAAACGTGTTTAGTATTTAATGTTTATTAGATTTTTACGCATCAAAGTAAAATTAGCTCTCATAAAAGTGACAACTTCTTATTTTTCTATAATTTTTAATAGACCTTAATTTAGTTACTTTGGCATATAAACCACACGCATCTACTTACTTCAATAAATTTTAACACAGAAACTGCAAACTCTTTCCGAAAAACAGACCAAAAATTAACATTCACAAAAACACTTTCATTCACGAAAAAAACGATATTATTTTCTGACGTCACAACACTAATACAAAATAATTAAAAAATTACCTTCACGAAACAATAGCAATGCAAGTACAGTTATGCGATCGGAACGCACGGCGAAGCGGGTAGTGTGGGGGCGCTCGGTCTGTATACTGATACGATAGGAGCGACGCGTGCGCACATCGACCTGGCTAGGGATGGGAAAAGGGGTATGTCGATGAGATAAGGGAGATGCGTCAAGGGCATGCTAAATAAACAATAGAAATCTTATGATTGGTGATACTCGCATTTGCATGCTCAGAAAAGTTTTTGGTTGGAGCTATTAAAATTCTTAAGACGTCTTGAACTTATGTAGGTATTCAAGTATTGGCATGATCTTAATTTTGTGGTAGGTACTGTTACTAGCAAAGTCATCAGTTGGTTTGATAAATAACTGCAAAATTATTGAAAAAGTTGCATTACCACAATTATTTCCCGTTCCAATTGCAGAAAAGTTGATTAATTGTTAGCAAAACGATTGTTTACTTTGATTTTCTCTGATTGTACAATATGCTTTCTTTTAAACAATATTTAATTTGTTTCAGGTATGATGTTACGAGTATTTGACTTCTAGGTAATGTAAAAAACAGCTTTTTATATAAAAATCGTAAAAAAAGATGTCACCAAATAAAAAAATACATCGATAATTTGTCGTCTCTAGTCGCTTCTCAGAATTTTCTACGCAGATATGAGTGAGGCGACCGTCATTCAACTTTCCCTGACCTTTGATTAATATCGCTTAGTTTTTCTGTCCGTGTGGACGTAAGTATACGTAATAGAGCACAAACAATTCAATTTGTGACGTAATATATATGGCCAATTTTTTTTACCATGATTTGCGTTTCAAATAGCCCTTTATGGTATAATGCTAAGTGCTAAATAGTGCGTCACTAGACACTTGCTTAGATCTGAAAATTTCCTGTCCAAAATTGGCTTGATCAAGTTATACAGAAGATAAAGCATCCCAACAAATTACACTATGCTTAAAAATATAAAAAGGCAGTCTCGATATAAAACTTCTATTTTTATTATTTCCTGACTGAACGCATATACAAATGCAGTTTATTTATTCGATAAATAATATGAATTACTTAAATGTTCTATTTACCATTACATGGGAATCATGAAGCGTATTAAAAAAACAACAGTTTATTATTTGATTTATCAAACGTGAGACACGACGAAATATTTGAAACTTTATATTTTAATTGTATCAATTAAGTTATTAAAACTGAACCGTTCTTTTGATTGGGATCAATAACTTTTTGCTGTTATAAAAAAGTTATTTTTGTGCCAAATGTTGCGAAGTAACAAAGCGGATTCTAAGTTTTTTGTTTAGTCTAAAGTTTGACTAGCGATGACGTTGAAATTGCGTTAGTAAGATTACGTCACTATATTTTTTTCGAAAACAATGATAGTTAACTATGAAGAGTTTGTTTTTTAGGACCACTATATCGATTGTTATTTAAACATTTCTGAGTAATAAATACGTCAAATTAAAAATAACTTCTCATATCACAATATTTGTGTTAGTATCATTGTGCGTAATTTGATTGCAAAGTCATAAAAATTAAAGCCGGACTTGCTGATATAAAAATCCGGATTTTGGACCCTTGATGGCATTATTAACTTTTAAGTTTTAAGACAGAGTAAGTCTTGTACTTTCAACAAGTAGTAAGTAGTAATGAAAGCAGTATTGAAATACGAAAAAGTATAAAATATCTTAAGTAACATGTTTCGAAGCGGTTCCCGTAATTCCTTGGATTGCCTAATTATGTACTTATTAACTACTCATGAGTTAGAGTTACTACTAGTTTTAAAATAAAAAAAATACGCAACCGAATGTACCTATAGGCTGCCTACCAAACCAACCATGTTAGAAAATTATTTTGGCCTAATTAACTTAGGACTCAATTGAGGCTGTACGTATATTAATAAAAATAAATAAATAAATATGCGCCAGACAACACACCAATTTCTGGTTTCGTGGTGAGGAATTCCTCCACACCACGAAAGTCCAAATTTCTGGTTTCGTGGTCCACGAATTCCTCCTTACCTCACCTTACTTGAGTTACGAAGGACCAGACAACGATTATGACGGGGACGTCTCCCATAAATACTTAAACATATAAAATCTATAAAATGGATGTTAGATAAAACTCTTCTTTCTCCATTCATCTTTGCTAGTCCAATAATATGCAAAATAAAATTAATTTACGAAGTATTAAATTTCAACAGATCTCAGTGTTCAACGATGAATTAGCTATGTTGTTGTAAGTTTTGTGTTTATCTTGTTTTAAAAATAATATGTTTGCTAAAAAGGAATGTCAAGATAGTTTACAATTGGACTAGTGAAGAAAAACGGACTTTAATTCCTTTTTACTTAGCCATTTAAACTTTTCTTGTTTGCATAGATACAAGTTGCAAATTGCAATGGACCACAGGTTATCTTAATCTATACCAATAAAATGCTTTGTCCTGAATGACTGACTTATTGATTGACTGACTGACTGACTGACTGATGGATCAACGTACAGCCTAAACCGCTAATTGTAGAGACCTGAAACTGGGAGGGTGTGTTCTTTGTATGACGAAGGGATCCGATAAGAAAGGATTTTCAGAAATTCCACCCCTAAGGGGGTCAAAAAGGGGTGCAAAGTTTGTATGGGACAACCAGATCCCTTGGTCCAATCTACTTCAAAGGAAACGTTCGTATCCTGCCCCAGAGTCGTTTTATGTTTGAGTAAAGAAAAGCATTAAGAGACTTGACTATATCATTTTGCAAAAAATATATTGAATTTTTAATACAATATTGTTTATTTACTTTACTTTTATCTAGCGGCATATAAATCTACAAAATAAATAGGACAACGAATGAATACAATTTCCTGTCCCCAACAATTGTTGTGTTTGGCAGAAAATAGCGGTTTCGAGCACTTATCAGCAAACTGACGACCGCTTAACGAAATGGCATATTGTGTCATACTGTGTCATAGAACTGACAGTTAGTTAAATAAGTAAGCGCTCGCAATCGCTATTTTAAGAAGAAAAATGACGTTTGCCTCCCATAGGTACTAACCTTTAAACCTACCAACCTCTTCTTAAAACTTGAAAAAAAACTGTGACAAGGAACTTCTTTTCGTTGGCTATTGTTTGCGTCATCGTAATTTTCACGCGTTACGCACCCTAGCGGGGCAGTTTTATATATTTTAGTTTTGGTGGCCTAGATTGCGGGTTTTCGACACAGATGGCGCTATGATCTAGAAAGACCTGTGCAAGAGATTGACCCCACACATTTTATTTCGTTGTATGTGAAAACCCCGCTATTTACGGCTTATATTACTTTATATTATTTTAAAAGACGAAGAAACGAACCCATAAAATTAGTTTTGGTCGTGACGCATGGATTTTTACTTTTGGGGCAAGCAATGTATGGCGCGCCGACCGCCTCCTTTTGCATACACATTGTTTTACAAAATTGACGGAAGACTTATTTTGTATTTTATTGAAATTCATTTCATAAGGGGGTTAAAAAGGGGTGCAAAGTTATTATGGGGGTGATTTGCTTTGAATTTGATATAAATACTCTTTAGTGCTTACGATTAAAATATTTTATATTTCATTTTTGACAGTCGTTTGACATATCTGAGACAGAATATTTGACACATGTTTGTTATTGATGTTGCTCTCGAGAAGAGATTTTATTCCTTAGAAATAGTAAATAATATGTTTTTGTGTTTAAACAGCGTAGGTATCAATCGGTCTGTGTCCAGTGTAGATTGCAGATCGTATGTTCATATTTTCGGTGGACATTCTACGCTGCTCCTGTGGTCGAAAAGTGTCCAATCTGGAACTTTCCTGCAAACTTTTCGTGGGGGACCTATGTTTAGCAGTGGACGGCTCTTGGATGTTGATGATGATGGTGGCGTAGATCTTTACATTGTCACTTTTAATTTACGATTTGAATTCAAGAAAGTAGAGTAGGTATTCGCTTTATCCAATAACCATAAACAAAGCTCAAATTCAAACTTTTAAGGTAGCGGGAGAAGACTTGAGGGAATTTGCTTCTCCCACAGCCTGTATGTGGCATGATGCTGTGTAAGCGCAGAGAGTAGCCTGGTCATTTTAGTACCCGAAATAACGATACGATTGACTTTAGGGCGTACGAAGTATTTCCAATTCGTTGTAAAATAAAAAGATTATATCCCTGTGTAAGTTTGACCATTATACCGGGCTATGTGTTGTGTGTACATTAGTGATGTGCCGGATCGCTAAAAATGAAGATCGCGGATACGGATCTGAATACGGATATTTAGTGTCAAGATCCGCGGATACGGATACGGATACGGATCTTCAATTTCTCATAAGATTAGTGTCGCCGGCCGCGCGCGGCCTTGAAAAGATAGTTGACGTCTCGCTCGCCGCAACGTCAGACACGACATGTTTTGAGTTCTCATTATAAAAATCTATGTATCTAAATGTTTGCAATATATAGGTGCAAAATATATGATTATTTAAAAAAACTAGCTGGTTTTTTTTTTATTTCTACCTGATGATTAACTGAAAAAGATCCGTAAAAGATCCGCGTGTAAAGTAACGGATACGGATACGGATACGGATTTTTATTTTTCCTCGGATATCCGCGGATACGGATACGGATACGGATATTCGGAACATCACTAGTGTACATAAAATATAACATTTATCTGTACGCATTTCTTTGTATATTATTAAAACTAGATGTTTTTAAAACTAGAACTATTATATTTTAAAAATAGATGTTTTTGTTTGTTTGTTTGAACGCGCTACTCACAGGAACTATTGGTAAGGTTATAAAATAAGATAGATAGCTAATTTATCAGGGAAGGCTATAGTTTAATGCGTATAGGCTTATAAATGTTCGCTACGATCTATGGGAACGGAGTAAAACTAAAACGCGCGTATGAAGTCGCGGGCGGGCCGCTAGTCTATACATATAAAAGGCTTTGTCCTGAATGACTGACGGATCAACGCACAGCCTAAACCGCTGATCGTAGAGACCCGAAACTTGGAGGGTGCATTCTTTGTATGACGAAAGGATCCGATAAGAAGGGATTTTCTGAAATTTCACCCCTAAGGGGTTGAAAAGGGGTGCAAAGTTTGTATGGGAAAATGTGATTCCTTGTTCTGATCTACTTCAATTTTTGCATAAACATTCTTTAAAAATATTAACGAAAAATGTGTATCAAATTTTATTGAAATTTATCTTGTGACGGGGTTAAAAAGGGGTAAAAAGTTATTTCGGGGATGATTGGCTATAAAGTTAATATAAAAACTCTTTAGTGCTTATGCTTAAAATATTTTTTATTTCATTTTTGACAATCATTTGACATATCTGAGACACAAGGTTTTGACACATGTTTGTTATTTATTTTGCTCTCGAGATTTTATTCCTTATAATAGTAAAGAATGTTTTTTTGTGTTGAAACAGGGTAGGTATCAATCGGTTTGTGTCCAGTGTAGTATGCAGATCGTTTGTTTATATTGTTGGTGGACATTCTACGCTGTTCCTGCGGTCGATGGGTATCCGACCTGGAACTTTTCTGCAAATTTTTCGTTGGGGCATATGTTAAGCAGTGGACGGCCTTGGGTGTTGATGATGATGATGGGGTAGATTCCTACATATAATTTTCCTTTTGAATTCAAACAAAGCTTAAGTTCAAACTCTTAAGGTAGCGGGAGAAACTTGAGAGAATTTGCTTCTCCCACAGCCTATTTGTTATGTGGCATGATGCTGTGTAAGCGCACAGAGTAGCTGGTCTTTTTAGCACCCGAAAGAAATATACGATTGATGAAAGGCGTAAAGTATTTCCATTACGTTGTAAAATAAAAAGATAATATCCCCGTGTAAGTTTGACCAGATTAAAGACCGGGCTACGTGTTGAGTCGACACAAGGTATAACATTATTTGTCTATAATTTAAAAACTGATGTTATTTTTTGTTTGGTTGAAGGCGCTAATCACAGGAACTATTGGTCCGGTTATAAAATATATTAGATACATTGTTAAATAGTGAATTTATTTAATTAGTTTAATGCTTAGAGGCTTATAAATATTTTTGCTTCGATCTATGGGAACGGAGTAAAACTAAAACGTGCGTACGAAGTCGCTGGCGGGCCGCTAGTAATTATTTACAAATAAACTATCCCCTGCAATTACTTATCTATAAGATTAAGTAATAGCGAAACCTTTTCGATAACTTACATCATTCGAGTTGTTAAGTTAAAATGCGTTGCGACAGTTAAATATTATGTTTGTAAACATAAAAAATTTGTTCGTGATAAAAGCATGAGTAATCTGCATCTGGTGATGTGAGTGGACAGTGTCAGTCACATCACCGATACTTATGTGCAGAGCATGAACTTTAAAATATATTTTGGTGAATTAAATTGCATTGAATTATTATGTGTTGACACGATTGACAAACCATCTAAGATTTGATATAAAAAATAAATATAAATCACAAAAACAATACTTAATGGTCCTCTAAAATGTGCTAGAAGAATGCCTGCTGCTGCCTCTAAAATGTACAATAGGGTTAGGGTCTATTTCTTGATCGATAGTTCTGAGAGTCAAGTAAATGGTTAAAAATATTACTAGCCGTAGAATTATTACGACTGCATGTTTTGAACAAAATATGTCTATCAGACCGAATAACTAATAAATAATATCTTGTAAAGTAAAGTGAACACTTACTTAGCGTAAATAAAGAGTAACGCGTGCGTGACACGAAAGTAAATAAAATTGATTTTAGTTTATCTGTGTAATAGTTACTAATGTCAATGTTATTGTAGTGAGTAATATTGTCGTACCACTTTTCAATTCGCAGAAATTGCGATAACAGTGCAATCATAGTTTGTACTGGACCAAATGAAATAACTCAATGTGATAGTGGTGATAGTAACTAACTACCTGTACCTGGTGGAGGCGTGTCTGTTTGTACTTAAGTTTAAGTTAAGAGAACTTAATACTTATCACAATAGATTATCTTTTGTTGTATATGATGTCGTTGGGGTTTGACGGATAAATCCGTTCTAGGGCTGCAAGTTAGACTTGTGTCGATACTTTTAAAATATGGGAGGGGCCCATCTCAGAGAATCAGCCCTTAAAGCTGGAGCAGCAGCGGAGTTGGCTGAAAACGCCAAGCGTCGCAAGTACGGCTCACTTGCAAGTGATTATGTATTTGCGCCGTTTGGCGTTGAAACGTTTGGGCCGTGGGGGCCTTCGGCAAAATTGCTGTTTAGAAAAATTTCGCCAAAACTAAATTCTGTTACGGCCAATAATAAAGCTGGCTGGTTCCTAGCTCAAAGGATTAGCATAGCTATCCAACGCGGCAACGCAGCCAGCATTATAGCCTCCTTGCCACAAGGAAATGGTTTCGTTTTTGAATAGGGTAGTCTTATTTTTAGACTTACAATGGAATAAAGCCGTACCTACTTTAAGTTTTACTTGCATTCTAATTAAAATAATGTTTTGAAATATGATCTGAGCTTAAGACTGACTGATTTTAAAGGATATATTTTCTTATTGTATAAAACGCAAGATAGAAGGATAAATGTAAAATTTTATATCATTTAAAAAGAAGTCATAGAATCACGCTGGATGTGGACAGCTTACTATAGGCAAGGGTCGATTGCATCATTTTATTTTTATCTGAGGTGTATAAATCAAGCGTTACCTACATACGAGCTGTTGAACTCCATACGAAAAAAAAAACAGTGACGGTCATAGGTTAAAAGGAAGATGGAACAATTAATGTAGAAAATTACCTTTTATCTTCAAAATAATTTGTAATATTATCTCTACGTCACATCGCACATATTTATTTCTGCTTAACCCTAAACGTACGACTGGTAGCAAATGCAATATAGCGATAAGTTTACATGTCAATCTTAGTAAACTATCAAAGCGATAAAGAAGCTTATCTACATTAGGATAGGACAGATAGTTTATCATGTTATTTTAAAAACTGGGCACACAATAACGTCAGTCAGAGCTTGCAAAAGATAAATGTATCCAGGGGGTAAATACAAAAGATAACCTGACAAATTGTATTTAAAGATAACCCGGCCCGGCATGGATACAGTTTTATTTACATTTTAAGAACATTCATATCTTCGCTTAGCCAAAAATAAGTGACGTAGATGATACGTAAGTTGACCAACTGTGTCACAAGCAGAGCCGCAACGAACAAACCCATGTAGGCAAGTCACTTGATAACCTTTGGCTTGGCTACTGCTTACTTAATTAAGGCGGGTGTCCATGTAAAACGTACGTTCCATGCCTACTTAAAAAGAAAATCTTACGCTTTGGTGTTTGATCCAATGGCCTTTTCGTCTATTACAGACGAGTTCTGGTGTTATGTTTTGCAGCACAACTCTTTTCATGGCTAGGTTATCATAAACCAATGCGAGAGCGGCAAAGTCTGCCACAAGCTGGACAAGAGAAGTTTGCGACCGATGGAACCACGTCGCTTTGATGTCTTCTATGTCTCTTGTCAGCAAGTGTCGCGAACCAGGACTAATCGCAGAGCTTGCGACCCTCCGCAACGCGCTTTCGTTTTTGGATGTCACCGCAAGCTTTTCTCAGTTTTCGGGGAAAATGTTAAACTCAGCCATGTCTCTCTTAATGTTTTCCACTCTCCCAACGTCTCTTTTTGCATTCGCTAACGCGCCCAAGAGGAACTCTTGATAACTACTTTTCTTTTATTTTAATATGTACATCATACCTAATGTCTGCTTGTGGTCCCAATAGGGTCTGATTGAACTAAAAGACAGCTTACTACTTGTCTGTTTGAAGCTTAATTACGTTTGTTTGATAAAGGCGCACGCCAGCCATTAGATATGTAGACGCAAGTGATTGAGTATTTTGTTTACAATACAGATTTTATAGTTTACGACAGTAGATAAGTAAATGGGTGGAGAAATTATTTGACAAGATCTATGGATAGTTAGTTAATAGGTCTGAGACGAGATAAATCAATAGAGGTACTCTGTCAATCAAATATTTAGAGTGTGACCTACGTAAGTTTACCACCAGGGGCTCACTGTGACGCCCGAACTTGTATACACTCTTGTAAATGACAAAATGGTTCCGCCAATGTTTGATGAAACGTTTGGTGCAAAGTTTACCGTTCCTGACTGCTGAACCAGCGCTGGTCACGGGTTCGAATCCCGCAAGGGGCAAATATTAGTGTGATGAGCACGAACATTTGACGTACTAATGTCATTGATGTTATATGTGTCTTAATATTTATGGGAGACGCCCTCGTCATAACCGTTGTCTAGTACTTCGTAACATGAGAAAGAAAATTCCTTACTTCGAAACCAGACAGTTGGTGTGTTGTCTGGCGCATATTGTATTTAGTTTTTTTTTATTTCACGTGTGCATCTCTAACACATTTTTAAGAGATTACTAAGCATTATTAACACTGTTCAAAACGTTTCTCCTTTTTTAAATTACAACAAAGATGTGATTAATGTTTTTGAATAATGTTCAGATTCACAATAGGAAACATCTTAAATGTTGGGTATTTGATAGATTGCATTTATTTATTTATTTGTGGGTAGGCAAATAAATAATGCTTTTGTCAGTCAGTTGCCTACTCAACAGTTTTCGGTCCGCCGTCTTTGGTGCAATATGTTGTTGCAATATTTCTTTTGTTAGTTTTGTTTTGTGTTGTGATATTTTCGCTGACTGTGATGGTATTAACTACCTATTTTATTAGGTACATCTGTGTGTTGTGCTATTGAATCAAG
Organism: Pyrausta aurata; assembly: GCA_963584085.1. Lineage (NCBI taxonomy): Eukaryota > Metazoa > Arthropoda > Insecta > Lepidoptera > Crambidae > Pyrausta > Pyrausta aurata. The sequence goes on along the minus strand of OY757278.1, from coordinate 8,609,443 downwards.
CTGCTGACCATTAACTCCAGAAAGCCAACAAGGTATCAATTTCACATTGTTCTATTGTTATTTTTAATACATGAATTTATCCAGAAATATATAGGCCTTAGGCGCGGTGACTTTTCATTTTTACCTGGCTAGGGCATAGTCAGAAACCCTGCTAAGTAGATTAATAGGTAAGCCTAATTAAAAATGTGTGATTCAAGTAAAAAAAAAAACTTTTAATGGCGTGTTTTACTTAGGCCTAATACATAATAAAAACTTAGTTTGACCTATTCTGATTGTTTAGATTTTTTGTTAAACTACGTAGAATTCATTCAAGCCAGACTAAAGTTTTGCTAGCAAATTAGAAAGCCAGTGTCCTTCAGCCATTGATTGTCGCGGAAAATATAGATATTTATAGACCCCACCAAAACAAAATAAGCTCAAGCGATTCTAATTGTATTTTTTGCGAGACTATTACTCAGACTTCCTCATGATAGTTTTTGTCTAGTTTTTATTGATTGATTTTATTTATTTACGTCACCACGTTATAGCGATATGAATGTAACTTCTAGATGAGTCCAAAGGTTATTATTGCTATGGTTAGAGCTGGTTTTACGCCATTATTTGTCTGTAAAGTCTTCAGTTGGCATTCATTTATTTATTTGATACTTTATTGCAAAAACTGCCTCGGTGGCGCAGCGGTGAGAGGGTCGCATTTTAAAGTGACGGCTGCGCCAGAGGTCCCGGGTTCGATTCCCGGGTCGGGCCAAAAATATGTACCTGGGTTTTTCTGTACAGAAATTCTCAGGGAAGCCCGGAGTTTGGAATTTGGCGGTGTTTCACCCCCGTGCCTCGGAAAGCACGTAAAGCCGTTGGTCCTGCGCCTGATCTCTCTCCGGTCGTGTCAGATTGCTGTCCCATCGGGCTATGAGAGTGAAAGGAATAGAGAGTGCACCTGTGTTGGCGCACACACTTGTGCACTATAATATGTCCCGCGCAGTCGGTTAGTCGTTGTGACTGGCCACCGTTGTCGAAATCGGCTAGGGGGACTATTATTATTATTATTATTTAAAAATTGTGGACTTAGCGCTATGATATGGCATTCTCTACCAGTCAGCCTTTGGGCTAAGTAGAAGTTACCTAAATTAAAAATAATAACTACGACAATTATAAATCCATATATCTGGCTCCAACTTAAGGTAACAAATAAAGTCCTGATTTGTGATTAGACAGATCAATTTTGGTGACCAATCTTACTTAATTTAGATATCAAAATTTTACAGTTAAATAATTATGTAACGTTAATTATAGGTAGTTTATTGCAAATGTGAGAAGTGAAAGTTTAGCTGTTACAAAATTTTGACAGGTCTTGTTGGTCAAAAGTAATTGGGGTATACTTATTTTAAAAAATATCTGAAGGCCGAGATCACATTCAATTCTAAAAACTTAAAAACCTTACATTTTTATTGTTTGGCCTCTTGCATTCGTAGCTATCCTATTTATAGACCAGAATTAAATTTTTTATCGGACTGGGAGCATTATAAATCCACCTAAAGTGTTTTTTAAAAGGACCGACAACTTATTTCGAGAGCATAAACAAAACCAAAACAAAAACTCTAGAAATCACACAAAAAGTAAATGTCTTGCAGCTACGAACATTACTATTGAAATAAAATCAAGAAGATTACTCATTCTACCTTGAACTTCAGCCAATAACTAGTTCGTTGACTTTATTCTATTTTTGTCTTGTTGCTAGGCTAGACGCGACTGGTAGAAATTTTTAATCGGTCGACAGTCAAGTCAAATGTTTGAACACTTTGGTGGTCAGCACTCAGACACAATTCTTTTATTCCTTTTTTTGTCACACCTATAGGCGTTTACTCACTGTATTTTAACTGCTTAACGTGCCTTCCGAAGTACGGAGATGCTCACGATATACGTCACTTATATGGTCGGAATGGTCACCCATCCAAACACCGACCGCGCCGTGAGTTGCTTAGCTTCGGTATTACTACCAAAGTGCTACCGCCTGCCACCACTGCGCTACGAGCACCTCCAAACGAGATCAAGATGAATGGTAAAATTAGCTCTTAAGTTTTAAGAAGTGTTTATTTTTACTCTAAGTATTCGAATCCATAATGAAAATTGGAATCACATACTTACACAAACATTAAACTAATTTCCTAGTGGATAAACTCGTTTTTGTTATAGAGACAGTCAAAGCAGTCAAACTCGTTTTAAATATCAATGGGATTGCCGAGATAATTTTCTTCTGAGTAATTTATAGACAGTCTTTTAAGTCACATGTATGTGAACGGGATCCATAATACCAGTCATGTAAATAGGTAAAATATATTTCAAATAGCAACTTTTAAAGATGTGGACAACACAATGTTAGGTGCTAACACTCTTAACCTTTTCCTATTGAAATTGATATATTTAAATTGCTTCGGTCGATCTTCAGCTAGATCAAGAACTTGCTATACTTGAATAGACATATGTAACTGTTTTGTATTTTTGAATATTGATACCCATGATACGACAGCAAAGTACGTAAGCAATATATTAAAACTAGTAAAAAAAGTATAGGCATATACAAGGTGTTTCAAAACAACGAGTAGGTAAAGAATGAAGGGACTTACTCAGAATCAGTAACTGAACAACTTTCTCCTAGAAACATGGGTCGAAATATGCCAAAAATTTATTGACTCTCCATAGAAATCAGACGGGTAACATGACCTATTTAGTATGGGAAGACAAATTATTTTTGGCGTTATTCGACCTATGTTTCTACGAGGAAGATAAGTTACTGATTCTGAGTAAGTAACTCCCTTCATTCTTTACTCGTTGTTTTGGAACAACTTGTATAATTAACTGAACACAATATTATCCTGCATTTTAATTAAGCCGGTTTCTTCTTCGATAAAAGTGGACAGCATTGACACTGAAAAAATAACTGGAATGAACTAAGGCAAGTAGGTTTCATGTTTATACTATATTGTAAGAGATTTTAAGCTAATTATTTATGAGTCAGATCATATAAAAATTAATATTTTTTTCCTTCGTCACGAAATCACGCGTGAACGGCTGGACCGATATCGCTAAATCTTTTTTTATTTTTTTTGTCATTGTCAGAAGAAGGTTCTTAAGAAAATTGCGCGAAGAAGTAAAAAAATTTAGAGCACCTACTTTCATACTGGGCCCGGGGCGGAACGGGGCCGGTTTTTTAAAGGAATAAATCAGTTTTGAAAAGTAATTTTACAAATAATAATTAGCCAGATGGTTCTTTAAACTACACTCATAGCGTTAAACGAATTTGTTTATTACTAAGATAGTAAACCTATTATGAATGCAGGTCTAGTTTAAAATCAATAAATGATATCTTCTTGAATCATGATAAGTAATTTCAACTTTATCACTGTTTTATAACTTGCTTTGTCACGCGTATTCTTAATTAGTCTTAATAGTTCCGTATATTTACAAAACTATAAAGTAAACTAGTAAACTAAACACACAAGTAAATAAATCAAGTAAATAGGATCAATTCATACGACATTGAAGTCAATAGTGATAAGCTCGACCTCTAAGTATCTACTACTACAGTAGCATCACGTGATGACGTCTGTGATATATTTGTTAACTAGTGACCATACAATTAATCATCATCATCATTATCAGCCAAAGGACGTCCACTGCTGAACATAGGCCTCCCCCACGGCTTTCCACAGCGAACGGGTTTTAGCGGTGCCTCCAGTGCGATCCTGCGAGCGATCTTTAGAAGGTCGTCTGTCCATCTTGTCGGTGGACGTTCTACGCTGCGCTTTTGGTCGAAAAATCTCCAATCTAGAACTTTTCTGTCCCATCGGCCATCAGTTCTACGCGCTATGTGCCCTGCCCTCTGCCACTTAAACTTACTGATTCGTAGGGCTATGTCCGTTCTTCTACGTATCTCCTCATTTCACCGAGTATAGCCCTCTCCATTGCTCGTTGTGTGATTTTGAGCTTCTTTATGATGCCCATGGTTAGAAACCACCATACAATTGCGTTACAACTATTGGGACACGCCCTTTCTTAACAGATGCAGTTACAAATTATACCAAAAACAAGCTAATTTCTTCTTTTAATTGTAAAATTATACAAACTCCAAAAGTCCTTGGATTATTTAATTTTAAAAAATGCATAAACCTTATATAATGAGTATTCAGTATAGCTATCCAATACGGCAACAGCACACACTCAGGAAACGGTTTCGTTCTTGAAAAGATAAGTAGGTTTAATTTTGTTTTATATAGGTATGCGTCTTAGTTAAAAAAATGTCTAGGTACTTATATAAATAATCCACTGAAAAAAAAAACAATTTTACAATTTCATCTTTGAGCAAGTATTTATAGCCAAATAAGAACCTTGGCAGAATTCATTTTTAAAATGCCGTTCCTTTACAAAATACAAAAATATAAAATTTTTATTAATGAAACACATGTTATGTTATCGCTTACAAATAGGCCTTATCCAAGTTTATATAAACATGTACGAGGATAAAGCTGAAACTGTCCTTTGACATTGTCATAACTAAAAATAGGTAACAAAATATGGAGGACAGTAAAAAACAATTGAAAGTTACATATAAATTATTTTGTTATGTTTTTTTGCGACGCTCTATTACAGTATCTAATACGTGTCGCGGAAACATAATGCTTTGTTTTGGTTGAGGAAGCGTTTATATCAAGGCCTTGGAGCGAGAAAGCAATTAATAGGGGAATTGGCAAGTAGTTTTTGATGTTTAGTATTGAGGGCGCTAAAATTAACCAATCTTTATTTAGGTACTCGATAGTGTAGCGGTATGTTCGCTGATCACCCAAGAGGTCACGGGTTCGAAACCCTTTTTTTTTTTGCGTCAGGAAAATGCTTTTATGCATACCCACCGACCGCGGGGGCAGTTGGGGGTTATGTGGGACTCCAGGCTTTGTGAGCCCGCCTACCCACTAAAAACCTGACGGCGTTCTCCCGTGCCATTAGTGAGGCAAGAGCTGACGGGTCAGGCCCTGGGCTTAAGCCCTAAGCATTCGTCCGCAGCTCTTGTCTCTGGCTGTGGCTCGCTAAATCAGCAAGCGGCATCCGGGTGCAGGGGGGACAACAGTCACCCTTGCCTACTGCTGTAAACGGTGCGCAGAACGCACGCATCGGGTCAGCCCAAAATCCTTTTATCAAAGACACAATCGTAAATATTTAACCGCTGTAACGAGATTTAACTATTACTATCGATCACGTAACTGGGCCTTAGTTAGGACGATCTACTAGTTACTAATTAATTTCTCTTTTTAAAATTAATTGTGTTACAGTGGAAATATTTTACAAGTGACACTGTAAGCCATTGTTTAATAAACCACAAGCTGAGTTTTTAATACTTAAACAAACGTACAGAAGCGTCAAACTGTAGAAAAATAAATTTATTCAGTTCTGATAACCAGAGAAACTCAACAACCTAAAAATAAATGAAATGAGTAGGTTACTATGAGGGCACAGATAATATAATACTACTAGATGAGGGTGATGATATTGTAACTTCCTTCACTCTTATTAATTCGGTGAGACGGCTCCGACATGCCCGATGAGAGATCAGGCGCAGGACCAACGGCTTAACGTGCGCAACGAGGCACGGGGGTTTCATCACTACCAACTTCCTGACTCCGAGAAAATTCTCGGAGTCAGGAAGTTGGTTCAGACAGAAAAAAACCCCGCAACCAGTCGAGTCCTGGGACTTGGGACCCGGTATTCGGGATTAAAAGTATATATGATAAAATCCGGTCAGTCATGGCTTTAACTATATGTATATTACCACAAATTTAAGGTTAAAAATGTTTTTTACACCGATTTCAAAGTTGTATAATATTTTTATAATTTGTAAATTAATATTTTCATGAGCTTACGAAAAAAGGGGTCTTGCTGATAGACTTGACTTTGAATCACTTTGATATATGTTACTTTTAAGTCTCGTTTGTACCATGGTACTTTATTATCAACTGTCAGACTCCATACGAGATACGAAAAGACTTGAGTTACGGATAGAGTTCGGATAGAGTTGGTTATGATTAGTTTTCATAACCGAGTCCAAGGGATTTTTCAACATTTCAAATGGAATATCTTCTTACGGGTGCATTGATTCATTTCTACATTGTTAGCTTATTACGTCCTTTGAAATCATTATCAAGTTTACGTATTAACTTTGTTCAAATATAATATTTTGCTTCAAGCTTACTAACGATGAACGAAAAGATTAAAAGTATCTTAGTTAGTAAACAAGTTTAGAAGATCTTGTCACTACAAAAAAAAACCTTTACCTAATAGTTTTGTTTCACTTTCTTATTTGTTTTCAAGTCTTGAACTTATTTTTACATTTTTGAAATGGCAATTAAGATTTTTGGCATGTACCATTGTCATTTCGAATTAATTTCGAGTCACCAAATTAATTGTACCTACTTAAATTAATAGTGGAAATGGAGTGCACACGTGTATGTGCACTATAAATCTCATGCGTATTTGGCTGATATCTTGAGATCGGTCGCTATGTTTCATCGAAAAGAAAAGAAAGAAAATGAATGGCTTAGAATTTTTTAACACTCACATTGTCTGATTCGAATTCTCAAAAGATGAACTAAGAAACCAAAAAATGGGCACGGGCGGGACTCGAAAATGAAGAAAACTAATTTATTCGACCTGAAGCAATATTCATAACATTGAGATTACAGAATTAATATTAATTGACTAAATTAAGCATCATCGCAGCCCATTCTAAAAGGCTTTGCAGGACCTGCATCTATGCTTTTTCCTCAGACAGTTCTTATTTTATAAATATTTAATCGTGCGACATATTGTTATCTTGTTTAATATTCTATTTTCGCATGTTGCTATTTCATCAGCTATTGTTTAATGTTTAATTATGATGACATTGTAAAAGGTAAGAGCTAAATTAATACGGCTAGTTTTACTGTTGGTAAGTGAAAATTTATATAGTGTTTTGTCTTGGGGTAGAGCAGTGTGATAACTTGATAATTAAAATAGCTGCTATGTGGGATTTTATGACGGGCAGTTTAAACTACATTTTTGTTATGTTTCATGTTCGTCAGAAAAAAAATAGGGATTTCTACTGGTGTGTTACAAGCCTCGTTGAGTCGGAAAATTTTGCATCGATTATAGGAAAATAGAATATTGGCAAACTGTTCCAAGGCACGGAAAAGGAATCGGGTTTTTTCAACATCTGTCTTGGTGTCATCAACGTCTTCTTTTTCTTTTCGTGTCGACTCTGGCGTTATATTTTGGGGAACCAGTACTCGCCGACTGACAGAGCGTTGTCAGTAGGGTTGTCCGCACGTGTGCAGGTATAGGGACACGTAGGGCAGGACAATAGGTGTGCCATCGTATGTGAAGAGACACCACACAAGCATGCGTCGTTTACAACACCACCCCATCTGTACATGTTCTCAACGCTTCGACCGACTTGTGTCCGCAGTCTATTTAAGGACTGACTCCAAGTATCTGAACACAAAACTTCAGTGGCAGTCAAAACTATTGAGCCTCTAAAGCTTTCCGCTTCCGTAAAATCACACTTTACAAATAATTATTAAGTATACGAAATTTTCGTAAAATAAAAGCTCATCAATTACGAGATCACGGAGAGAATTGACTCATCGACCTTGCATTGTCTTCAATTCGACTTTTGGCAGAATAACAAATCTTTCTAGGGCTGTCAACCATTATACATTACGTATCTACTTATTTCTTGCTTTTGCGTTGTGTTACATTTAATCTCAATTATTGAATTTTCTATTGTGTTAAACACAAGGTTTCCTAACACAATTTTTTATGTATAACGATTGCACTATTTTCACTAATACCTATGCTATAGGTATTTTAGGAGTGAGTAAGTGCGTTACAGGTTAGTTAGCGTGTTTAGCATATCGTATATGTACCTACTCCCAATCTAGTATGTACAGGAAACGTCTTCTTATTAATGTCAGGCAGGGCTCTGTACCGTTACCATGAGTTTACGACGGTTTTACTCGCTAGCGACTACGTAAAAAAGTCTATGGAAAATTGCACAGCGCCCCTAGCGGTCACTTGCAGAACTAAAATTTTCCATACAAAAAGTTACGTCGTAGCTAGCGAGTAAAACCGACGTAAACTCATGGTAACGATACTGGTTTTCTTTATTTATGTGGTATTGACAACCTTAATGTGACGTAAAAGTATGAATTGCGCATCAGCTTTTCACGTAATTAAATTTAGCAAATCCGAGCATACCATCGATGACGATTGGGGGCGGGGACTACGAGTACCTACGTCACAGTAAGCTCTAAAACTGACGAAAATAGTCTTTATTCCCGGGTCTCTATGAAAACGGAATTTTCCTAAAAGTTTTGTTTTTGTAACTAGGAAAAATTTATTTTATCTCTCTTGACTGAGTCATTGCGATTTACATATGTAGATAGATTCGTTTTTTAGTTTTTAAAGTGTTTTTAACAGACATAAAAATGAGGTTATCCAATTTGTAGATATTTGAGTACATATAAGGTTTTCGCGGTTTGCAAAATTCACAAGTGTAGGAACATAATATGTGTGTTTGTCCACGGATTTCTTGAGAAGATTCGCTATTAATTGAATTATGTATGCTTAGTACAATACTACTTATAACAACTACAATTGGAGTACGATGTAAGTATTATCAAAATCGGTAAAAAACTCACGAAAAATAGTGATTTCCATAACATGTATTTTTTAGAATAAATATCAACTTAGTGTTTCATTGGCACCAAATAAGAAACTGCAGAATTCTCCTTATAGCACCAACCGGTCTATTTTTGCTATTTACCAGTTATAGGCCGCATTGCACTGTGGACCGGCTTAACTCTAACGCCTAGCAACCAGCTGGCTGCCTTATAAATAATACATCTTATGAAAAACCGGACCACTGTGTGTCTAAGTATAACGCGATAATCGCTTGTGTAGAGTTCCCTAGTTAAGTGGTTAAGACCCTCAGTGCTTCAAATCCTAAATCTAAATTGTTAGTTAAGATGAATCTGCATTGCGCAAGCGAGCCTAACAAGGCTCCTAATAGGCTAGCTAACGGTCGTTTTTCGTTGCTTTTCGAATATTGTAAATAATCTTGACGTACATTTTTAACGAAATGTTTTATTTTAAAATAGGATATACACAAAAGTCACAAGTACAACCTATTTATATGTGTTTTTCGCTGAACACTGAGATCTTTAAAAATCAAATAGTTGATAGTTGAGTAACTATATTTTTACGTGATTTTAAAGTTATGAAAAAGTTGTATACATTATCCGACAAGCAAAGATAAAGGACTTTACAAACTACCTCTACAGCTGAAAACTTTTTTAAATATCTTCAGGGATTATTTATTGTACTTCTCCTTTAATTTCATCTTAAAATTTAACTTTTTTTTACATTAAACAGGTGTCAGTTTAAAAGGTCAGCGACCGGATAATCTTTTTACCAGTTTAATAGACAAGTATGTTAAACTCAATCAAACCCGATTATAAATGGCTACAAGTTTGTATTTTTTCTAAACGAAACATGAGATATTAAGATAGCTGTTACTGAAATAAATGATAGACCTTTTTTATATTATTTATAGGTACTCATAGAAAATAAGCTTCAAGTCATGTGTAGTAGGTTTCTTTCTAATATAAGTAAATAAGCATACCTACAACTACAGTTTTCCTTCTTTATTTGTTTATTTTAGCATAGAGCTCCTAGAATGAATAAATACACTTCGGCTTCCTTTCTATTGCTTCTTAAATATAATATTCGTTTGTATCGAACGCATTTAAGATTCTAACTTAAATATTATATTACCTCTTCAAAATCCAATATCCAAGACGTACTTTCACGTGTCAAATCACTACATACATCACTTGAAGATAAATATCACAAAAAAGCACTTCACTAATCCCCCGACCATAGATACTTTCTATAAAAAAGTTAGATTGTAAACACCGGAGTCGATGGTACGCGTCAGAATGACCGGTCAGCACGAAGGAAGAGTGAAGGTGGAGTAGTGATGTCCAATGTCAGGGTTATCGATAAAAAGAATCGATATTTTATCTTGCTATCTCATGATAAAAGTCAAAACAACATTCCGAGCAAGGGCATGTCTTGTTCTGATTTGATTGTAAATAAGATTGATGTTTTTTGGATTTATCTAGTGTCTAGTCACATGATGGTATATGTTACTACACGCTACGTTTCATTCACATCTTATCGGATACAAATCTTTGTAGGTGTTCTAATGTTCTACAAAGTAGTAATGATGACATCAAGGCTCAATGCTTTTTATTCAAGCCTGAATCGTATCGGTATCAGTATCTTTTAAAATTTTCAAAATTACACTTTAAAATAAATTACCGACATTTCAACTCGTATATTGTAATATAACATTGCTAGAAAAAATATATTCTTTTATACCCAGTTTACTAGCTATAAAGTTAGCATCAAATATTCATTACAAATGTATATTTACTCAGAAGTGAAAAGTTTAATACGTTAAAAGAAATAATGATATCAAACACACTTGTCAACACAACACGCTTGCGCATACCGGTAGACTTCAAACGGTTTAATAGTAGCGAGCTGCATTTAGCTTCCGTGTAGTCACATGCCAAAATCAGCAAATACTTGCTAATAAATCTATAACAAAAGTCAACATTGAACGTGGCAACGTGGCCAAAGAAAATACAGAGTCCGTATACCTCCATTAATATTTCAATGGTCAGTACAGATCTAAAAACAATTGTATAGCCGGTACTTTTCCTAGGCGCAGTGTCTTTCAAAAACTAATACCAAGCAAGATTGAATTGAGTTTACAATATCGATATTACAATGCGAGGTATCGAGGGTGCGCCCTCTAACTGTAACGAGGAGCTTCTAGAATGGTTTTTATTTATTTCAACATCAAATCCCATGTCGTATGCTCACGCGCAAGGGCAAGGGCGGCTAATTAGGTCACTTGGAGACACGCCAGATGCGTTTCCGACAAAAACACTGTTCTTGTGTTCTGGTTGATGGTACTCAACTATCAACATTTTTACATTTAAAAATCAAACTACCACTCTATCTTCCCTAATATTTTTATGGAAAAAACTCCACCGACCAAGTGCCTGGCCTCTTAGCTGATGATAAGGTCATAACATTTTCTCTTTTTCTTTCTTTTCTCAAATTGACTATCACATTCACAATCCTCAGAAGTAGAACATAAGATGACATTCAAAAAAAATATCAATTATTTTTTGTATTCTATGTTATCTCTTGCATAAACCATTTGACTAACCATTTGTATTTTGTCTACAGGTAAGTCTTCTTCTTCTCTTTTTATGGCTAATCTGTGGTGTCACATTCGCCAATGTCACGTGAGTATAGTATACAGGTAAGTCGCATGGCATTCACAAACGTCTGTAAGTACTTAACTTAATCTATTCCGTTAACACAAACGCTAGCGATAGGGTCATACCTACAAACAAAATGTTTGAGATTTGTTCCTGCAGGTGATAAAACCAGATTTTTTTTCCCATATTTTTTTTAATTGCAAGAATATAAAACCATACCTTAGCACCGTCAGTATTACTGACATTTAATCTGAAATATTTTTAGTTTTTTGAATGCGCTGTCTTTATATTAAAATGTACGTTACACAGTTTTGATTTAAAGAACTCTTCATCGTTGCCTTCATCAAGAAGCCTTCATCAATTTGGTTTAAAGAAAGATGATCGTTAAAATTCCCCTACGTGTATTTTCATTGTTATTGACAGATGACACGGATTATTGTCAGAATTATTATTATATTTATTGGTTTACCAGCATATTATAAAAAAGTTGCGCGTTTCAAAAACCGTCTCAATTTTATCGATATCGACAAACGGCTCGGACTATCGACTGTCAAATTGCATCACTGTCTTGCGCAAGCGTCACTTTCGCTGGTTTTTCGAAGTAGCTGCGTTGCAGTTTGTTTATAATAATACTCAAACTGCAAGGAGGCCACGGCACATATTTTAATATTCGGACAACTGAACAGAATTACTTATCATCGGATGCTGGAAAGGGTTCCTTACTTACAATTCTATCTATTAACACACAATGCCATTATTAGGTTTTACTTCAAAATATATGTACATTCAAATATTGAAATAGGTAGGTAAATGTGTCTTTCTGCAAAATCAAGAACTGGAAGCGTATTGCGATCGTGATTTTATCCGTTCAAGTTTCAGGCAGTTCAATTCCCACTCAACTAGTTGAGTCGCCAAATTGGCTTTGCAATGAAATTAAGAAGTTTAATGCTGTCCCGCACTAATCTGCTGAGTGGATTATACGAAATCGTAATAAGAATTTGCTAATCCATTCAATAGCATAGCTGCTTAACTGTCAACTCAACAACGCAATACGCACCCTGTTCACCACAAAACACCATATTTTTTTTAAATTCATGATTGAGCCGTAACCTGAAAAAAATAAAAATAATTCTTCCCTTGATAATCAATGTTGATTTCTGACTCTGCCTTATTGTTAAAAAATGAGTGGGGTTTTCTGTGCATCTCAAGATCTCTAAAACTTAATGCCTACTTATTCTAGACTTGGAGCTTTCTACGAGTAGATCAATATTTATTAAAGTTATTAATCAAGATAGAGGATCCTCTATTTATAATAAGAACTGACAATTCAATTTATCATTTCTGATTAAAATAATGTAGCGTTTTTTTTTGCTTGTCTAATTTCGTTAACAACCGTTTTTTTATTAATTTTAAAATGATATCAGTGAATCAAATTAATTAACTGTTCAATTTAAATGATCGAGAGTTTTAAAACTCTGGACGACGAGGACACATTGTTGCAGCCATTACAGTAAAAGATTCACCTTTTTATAATAATTAACGATCGATAACCAATTTTTCTTATCATTTTTAGTAACTATTGATGAATAATATAGTTTAAAGTATGTGCTAGTTGGTGTAGTTGGTCTATAAAAAGCACGCTTCGGCGATTCATTCCACATGCCTTGTAGGTACACGTATGTACTTAGATCATAGTTATAGTGCGATATAGGTACCACAGCTATACCAAACCTATTGCAAAGTTGTGATGATGATTAGATCTACCTCACAATGTCAATTGGTAGCGCAATTTGCTCAGCAGGTGACTGGTAGAGCCTGGCGTTGCAACATGCGCGCGCGCACCTTTCGCCAACGCATTGTCTTGTTTGAAAGGACGCTCAAGGCTGTACGCAATCTGTAGATACATTGATGGATGAGAGTCATTTGCTTATCTAAATATACATAGTCGATAGTGAATTTTGTACTTCTAAATGTACGCTGTGTGAAATTATAGGTATACCAACAGTCAGAGTGTGTTTTTTAAACCAAACCACCATAGATCATTTGGTGATGAAAAGTTTCAATTATTGATCTAACACCCCTATTCGACTAAATTGATATGTTATCGCAACTTCATCTGACATAACAGTATTTAATGAAGAAAAAAAAACGCAAAAAAAAAAACTAATATTAGCCAAAAATAAAATATTAAATACGATGAATATTTCAAATTACTTTATTTTGAACTATTTGTTACTTCATAAAAATACTCTTTTCGCACAACATTACCGAACGGAATGAATTTAATTGTCTTTTTGGTCGGTCTTGCTCTGATTATTATGGCTTCATCTTCCGAAATAATAATTACTTACCGAGGCAGTACTACCTACCTACTCCATCCTAACCGAGAGGATGGTTGTTTCAATATTAAACTAACATAGTTTCCATATCCAGTATATCTAAAGGGCCGATTCAGCACAATAAATTAAACATTTTTTGTAGAAAACACTTTGGGTTGATATCCGCTAGTTTTTGAGAAAATTGAAGACTTTTTATTAATTAAGAGGATCGTGTGCAGGCGTAGCGCAGCGCGAGTTTTCATACATTTGGAACGCCAACGGTCGAAATATGCTTGCGGGGGAAAACGTTTTCCTACCCGTAAACCTTTATAGAAAAATTTGGTCTCATTCGTTTTCATACATCCTGAACTACGCTTGTACGTCGTTACTTACGTTACGTAACGTTACATACGTTGATTTTTTGTATAAGGCTTGATTAGTTAAAAATTTACGAAATTGCAAGGAGATTTTTTAGTCAAAAAAGTGAATGTTTAGGTTCTTATATTTTCTGAAACATACAATATTTAAAAATAATAAAAACGTACGAGCATAGTTTTCCAAAATATCAAAATCAGAAAACGTTTAAAGGGTGGAAATCGTTTTCTCTTATTGTATGGAAGCTTTCGCGCACACAACTAGAGAAAAAGAAGTTTTGGGCATTTAATTGAGAGAGGCAAAGCCGATGACGTAGATAACTTTTTAAACTGTCAGGGTGCTGTTTTAAAAAATGATATTGTCTATGTGTAAGAAAATGATAAAAGTTAAAATCTCGCTTTTCCAAAAAATAACGATAGTGTCCTGTTTAATAAAGTAGTATGTAAGTGGTAAAGAGATAACAAGTATCTGGGTTCGACTGACAAGAGACAAGCCCATGTCGTCAAATATTACCACATTTTTTTGGCCATGACCGTCGTTACTACTAAGAAACATTAAGCAACATGTAAGGTACTAGGTAGATAAACAGATATGATATGATAGGATTAACGGTATTACTAGTTAAACATCTTTTTTATAAAAGTCAAATTAAACTTAATTTAAAAGGAAAAACATTGTACTTAGTATTAACAGTCACTACAACATTACAAACACAATGTTTTTAAGTTCGACTGCTTAAACGAAGCAATAAGCTTATCTATTACTATTTAGACATGACGGCTATTACTATTAGACATGCTAATAGTAGTTGCAATGCAACGCGAAAGATTAAAATCCTATGAAGCAATAAGCTTTTAGATAATTAAGTGAAACAACATGAAGGTATACCTAAGAGTGATCCTTGTTATCAAAAAAATAGTCTTAGTGGTTCTGTGGTGCCTACATTACAGCGAGGGCAATCACTCTGAATTTAGTGATCGTAGTATAAAAAAATAATCAGGCGTTTTTGAAGCAACCTGCTTATGTGCTTAACTAAATACGGATTCGTGTCCCTGGACAGTGTCTTTAAAAATAAGTATTGTTTTTTTTTATACTAGTCCATGTAAACTTTGTATGCTTTGTAGTATTGATGACAAAATTATTGTGTATCGCAATGTGCGTGAATGTTCATCACTATCTTTGGGGTGGTTAGTCTACTGCGAAATGAATTAGTGATAAGTATTGTGCATTGAAAAATAATGGAAACACTTCATTTTTTAACTACATTTATTACTTAAACAAATAAAAAACAAAAACATTAGGTACTTCATATTATAATAAATAATCTTAAGTTTGAGTAAAAACTTCAATTGCTAACATATGCGTGAAACAATTCTTCTTAAGCTTCTGACTTTAGGAAAGCAACTTTTCTTTGATTCATAGGCACTTTTCTCAAGAACCAACTGGTTTTTCATCTAAAAGTGATTGAACAGATTTCAAATCCTCCAACGTCTCAGGCTTCCCAACAAGTTCTTCTTCGATCTCCTGCAAGGTTCTATCTTTAGTTTCAGGCAAATAAATATACGATATCACTAAGCAATAGACCACGATGCAGGCATACATAGTCAGTGTTCCGTACAAGCCAATGGTGCTTACAAGATACGTATAAGTTTTCACATACAATGCCGTATTAATAAAAACTATAAAAATACTTAAACCACTACACAAACTCTTATATTTCACTGGGAATATCTCGCCAGCGATGACATACGGCAACGGTAGTGTGCACGTTGTTACAAAAAATATCAACAAATGTAACATAACTAAACCTACGATTGGAGAATCTAAAGACACAAATATTGATTTTGCGTACACATAGATAGATATTAGTACCATAATTAAAGCGTTTGCACCACTAAAAGCTAAAAACATAGCTTTTCTTTTGGCTTTGGATATTAAGTATACAGTTAATATTGCCCCTAAAAGCCGGTGTACATTCAACCACATCGCGTGCTCATTATAACCTTTGCCAACGACACTTTCAATCAGATCAAATATGTAGTTGTTGTAAATATGACTACTGGCACACTGGCCCGATACGTACACGTGCAGGGCTACCAGTACGGGTTTGTAAAAATCTTTCTTTATCATCAAATTTTTAAGTTCGATCACCTTCTTTTTGACAGACACGTCCGTTTTGGAATTTACGTTTTCAAGTTTCAGTTTGTGGGTCAATTCACTGGCTTCGATCATTTTCTTCAATTCTTCTTCTTCGCCATCACCTCGTAGCCATCTGAAGGCTCTTCTGCAGTCTTCGTATCTTTGTTTTGTGGCCAACCAGCTCGGAGATTCTGGAGAGTATATAGCTACTGGCAAATTGGCTAAAGCGATGGCTGCGGAGACAATGGCGTTGGTTCTCCAATGGCAATACAGAGCTGATGTGTGAGCGAGTAGGGTGTTTAAGCCAGATAAAACGGCGGGTAAGACCATGAAGCCTCCTCTGTTCTTGGGGCTGGTCCACTCTCCCACTAATATGGGTGTGAGGATTATTCCTGAGCCCATGGCGAGGCCGTGGAAGAAGCGGCCGATGAGGAGGACGGAGACGTCTTTAGCAAAGATGATGGAGCACCAACCGAGGATCAAAGCGACGATGCTCGCGATTTGGCTGACCCACCGCCCGAAGTAGGCCATGGAAACTGCCATTAATGAGCTGCCCAGTAAACCAGATATGGCAGGTGCTGCAGCTGTAATGGAAGAAGGGATTTTTGGATAAAAGTTCAGTAGATATAAGGGTTTTCATATGTAAGATTTTAGCGCAAAACTAAAATAATAAATATGCGCCAGACAACACACCAATCGTCTGGTTTCGTGGTAAGGAATTTTCTTTCTTGTGTTACGAAGTACCAGACAACGATTATGACGGGGGCGTCTCCCATAAATACTTAAATACATGTAACATCCATGACTTAGGTACAAATGTTCGTGCTCATCACATAAACATTTGCTCCTTGCGGGATTCGAACCCGCGACGGCCGGCGTAATAGTTAGGAGCGCCAACTAATATACCAAACGTGTCGTCAAAACTGAAGAATGTTAATTATCCGAAATTACGAGTGATTTGATGCTAAGTGGTTGGTGTTTCAAGTTGGAAACCATAAATTACTCGAACTTCTTACATCTCTAACCTTTATTCTATCTTCTGTGGATGGTTGTTTTTTGATGTCATTGTCGCTCGTATCAGATTAGCTGGGTTTGAAAGGAGATATATGTTTACAAAAATGCCAAGACCATGTACGGTTTCTCTAAAAATAGCTTAAAATACAGGTAATTAGACATACTATATGTAATTTTAATTTAATTCACAATTTTTAGGTAATTTGAATTAAAAAAGTAATAAACTTTTAAAAACCCTGGCAACTTTTTCTGTCTATATTTACTCCAAAAACCGGTTAAGTGCGTGTCGGACCCGCGCACTGAGGGTTCCGTGCCACCCTTAACTAAATTCAGGGTCCACTTACTTTCACTTAACGAAAACATCACAATATATTGCGACGGCAAAAATAACTTTGTTTTTCATAGTGTTTGTATGAAAGACAAAGTTATATTTGCGGTTGATAAAAATGTGCAATATCTCAAAAAGTACTGGTTCGATCTCCTTCAAACCAATTTTCGTTGCAAGTTTTTGTTGAGATCTACAACATATATTTTTTTCAAAATTTTCACTTTCTTAGTTCAAAAGTTAGATGGGGGGGACGCCCATTTTACCACTTTGGAAGCGTCTATATCTCAAACCTTACACTTTTAGAAAAAATGGTTGTAGTAACCTCAACATCATTTTAAAAGACCTATCCATAGACACCCCACACGCATAGGTTTGAGTAAAAAAAAATATTAAGTTTTAGTTTCATGTATGGGAGCCCCCCCTCAAATAATTTTTTTTCTTACTTTTTGTATCTGAATCGAAAAGCGGTGAACAAAATACACCTACCTACTAAGTTTCAGCTATGTGAAGCTTATAGTTTCAGAATAAAGTGGCTGTGACATACGGACGGACAGACAGACAGACAGACAGACAGACAGACAGACAGACAGACTTGACGAAACTATAAGGGTTCCGTTTTTTGCCATTCGGCTACGGAACCCTAAAAACATGTCGTATCGTGCAAAAAAGTGGATTAATGTCTAATGTCATTTTGCTTAATCCGTCAATGTCAAGTGTCATTTTCCTTTTCACTTTTGATCTGCAAACAGCTGATTGACTGACAGGTATTTGACTGATTTAGAAGATTATTATTAGTTTATGTTACATATTACCCAAAAATTGAATATTTTTCGGGCAAAAATCATTCTAAAAATGATGTACAAGGCGTTGGCATCCCATTCAAACGAAAACATCTCCTTTCTAAACATTTTATGATGACAATTCCAGTCTTTTAAATGCTCAGCAAGCGGTCCTTATGTCTTATTCAGAGCGGTGACGAATCTTCACAGGTCCACCTGTTCTCGAGTTATCAGCGGTGTTACTAACACGACTTTCTGCTGTGTATAAAGATTTATGTATTTACTCACCAATCCAAGACTCGGTGGATTTGTCAATGACTATCTCCGAGTCTGGTTTCCGGAGCTGCAAAGCCAGTCCAGAGGAGTAGGCCATGATCAGCGTTGTGCCAGCCATGTTCACGGAGGCACCCGTCGATACGATACACTGAAAAAGGGATAAGCAGATAAAAAATAAATTATATTTTTAGTGTTCACTTAATTGTGTCCAGGCGTTTTGAGTTTATTACCTACCCACCCATCGTAGCGTGATGTTTTATATAGGCTATAGCTTTACCTGATAAATAAGCCTTTTAGAACAAACATTTTTTTTTAAATCGGTCCATAAGTTTCTGAGATAAGCGCGTTCAAACAAACAAACAATCTCTTTGATGATACTTATTAGTGGAGTATTAACATTTATTGAGTTAAATTTTTAATACGAATAGCCTTCATAAGCAGCTTGCTAAGAATTTAGCGTAAAATCAGCGTTAAAATTACAATGTCAATGTGACACGTGTAGGTAATTCTATTAAGTATCTTTTAACGTGCAATTGTGTATGGTGAAATAAATACCCAAGTATACCTAAGAATAAAAATAAATGAACAAATAATAATTAAGACAGGACACGACATAAGTACTTGTACAATCTATCAAGTAAGATAATAGATTTGAAGGATGCGATTTAGTATTAAAATTGTTTTAAAGTAACTAGTACCTACTGTTGTGAAGGCTTGTGGTGGATTAAACCAACGATCAGGTGTATTTGGATTTCGTTTATTATCCAAAATTAGGTTTTTAAGAAATTCAAAACGAATTGTTCATGTGTCGTTTATTTTGTTACTTCAAAAGTCAATCGCATAAAAAAGTATATAAAAACGTAGTGGCCTGAACACCTACCTAAAATAAATTGACGAGAGAGATGGGATTGTTGTCAGTGAATACAGGGATCGGTGGAAGAGCTTGGAGATTTTCCTAGCAGTGGGACATAATATAATCTAAAGAAAAGCTGATGACAGAAATGTTTTTTTATCTAAATCATAAATAATTTTAGAAAATGAGAAAGGGTTCTCTCCTCACCTTTGGGTATAACTTTACTGAAATATTATCCAATTCCAACAATTAATACCACATACATACAAGTTGAATTGATTACCTTATTTTTTTGAATTTGGTAAAAAATAGTCATCAACCTATCTTAGACGTACCTTAACCCTTTACCGGGCAGAACTACTTAGTCAAAAAATTCATTAGATTTAGACCGTAAGTCAATGGAATAAAGTTCAAAATATGGTGGGAATATATTGATCACTGCCCTATAAAGACAGGTACTCATTGTTTTTTATAAAATTCGGTAATACCGTTTCAGTGGTGCTGTAAGTAGATTTTTAAAATATTATATGAAGAAATATAATTAAATACACTCACTTGTCTCAAAAAAGGTGCGGAGCTCGTCCATCGCGACATCATACAATCCCCGACACCATGTTAATACTACGAATACCTAATATTTTGCACCTGAGTGAATAGCTTGAATAAATACAGCACTGAGGAAAATGTTTGTCCGTTCGTCATGACGACGTTGACTTATCCTTTTGATATTTTTCTACAATATAAGTAAATTGCTCTATTTAAACTTTAGGCCTTTTTGCACACTTCAGAGTTAGCATCTCTGAAAAACGAATAATTTGTATTTATGTATTATGTATGTATGGCGGAGGTAAAGCCATAAACATTATTTACCAGTTAACCAAAGGTCTAAACAGACAAAATACAGGCGACGCGACTTTATTTATTTATTTAAGAACTTTATTGCACAAGTAACAGTGTACAAAAGGTGGACTTAATGCTAAAAGCATTCTCTCCCAGTCATACCTTTAGGTCATGCAGAAAGTTTATAAGTGATAGTGCATTTGAAATCAATTCATGTGTATTTAAAACCAGGGTCTTACACTAGTCTAAATCTTTACAGTGCAAAATATTACAATAACAAAAGACTGAAACGAAATGCCATGTTTTGCTGATATTTTGAACTACGTAAAAGCAACTTTATGGACTTAGAAATAAGTTTAGATTACAGCAATAAGTATTGCTGTATAGCTGTTTTAATTAGTCACACTTTAATTGTTGAAGCATAATAATACGGGTAAAGGCATTCATAATCGGCTACGATATAAGAAATGTTCGTTTTTTAATATTCAAATTTTGTTTATACCCGCGTCATCGACCCTAAAGTATTACAAGATCTCAAAAATCTTCAATGTCAGAAAAACAAGTTATGTCTGGTAGCTCGCTTTATCGTAGACTCCGTCAATACTCATTCTGGCTTAGTCTAGAGCCAAAAGCAAACAGAAATGGAAACTATATCTCGCAAACCATACGACTTTCAAGTGAGCCGTGACTTTTCATCTAAATGGTCTATCTATGGTGAAGCTATTTCCAGTGTCGATCTTGCATGCTATTTAATGCCGGAACACTCTGTGCCAACCTACTTATTACTAACTTACTTACTATTTACTAGAGATGCGCCGAGTAGCACTTTTGCCGAGTACCGAGTACCGAGTATTACTCGGTTCATTTTTTTTCCAACCGAGTACTCGGCCGAGTAACTCGGCTCAATCAAACTCCTGTTTCGGGTGTGTAAACAAGTACAAACCAGTTCGCGCAGAATAAGCTTTCATTAAGCGACTAGAGCGCAATGATCGATTTTAATAAGGTCGCTATTTCAAAAAGAATTTGCTAGCAAAAGACAAGACTGTCCGTTCAAGTGGTGGGCAGGGCCCCTAACAAGGTATTTAGAACTAGCACGCTTAACAACAGTGTTTCTATGAGCAGGTGCTCATTCACAGCTGATTATTTTCGGAGGCTGGTAAAGTCTACAGAAAAATGGAATTGTTACTAGAACGTGCAGCGAGCTTTGCATCACCACAACACAATCTAACTTTATAAAATTTCACATATAATTATTTTTATTAACGTTTTCCTCATTTTGTCTCTACTCATTCATTATCATAATTGAGGTTGTGATAGATTTCCCCAGTCGTTTATATAATTTCTACCTAAATATATTGCTTTACTTAAACCGAGTATACTCGGCATTGAAACCGAGTTACTCGGCCGAGTACGAGTATCAAAAAACCTGCCGAGTACGCCGAGTACCGAGTATTAACCGAGTACTCGGCCCATCTCTACTATTTACTTATTTAGCCTAACTAATTAAACAAAGCGGATGTTTCGCGCTCTTTTACCTTTAACTTCCTTATCGTAAAGGTCTGGGCCCACTAAACCTTACCATATTATCATGACCGTGCTTCTGCAGCGTTTTATCTCGCAGTATATGGAGCGAGATAGATCGTATTTTGCGGTGTTGACACGCTCCGTCATGACAGGAGACGGTGTTGGTCGGTGACGGAAAGGTCTAGTGCGAACACTGTCATAGTTTTCAATTACATTTTTTTTGTCTGACACGTTACTAGCACGGTCATGCTAGTCAAAAAATCAAAGTGGTCCAAAGTGCCCTAAACGCCGCAATGCTAAGCATACCACGAGTAGAGCCATGATTACTTATTACATTACATTTCTACATCCAGTAAATAAACAGTGATTTTGCTGTCCATCTGATGGTCAAAAAAAGAATGATATTTTATAATATAATATTAATATGCTCATTAATACCTCATACTTGAGATAAAGCCTTTGCCCAGCAGTGAGATGCTTACAGGATTACTTTACTTTACTTTAGGTACTTTGTAATACCATTGAAGCTACGTAGATTTAAGCAAAGCAAATAGGTTTTTTTTTAGGGTTCCATATCCAAAGGGTGAAAACGGGACCCTATTTAACTAACTTCACTGTCTGTCCGTTTGTGGGTCACCAGGCTGTATCTCAAAGAACTGCTAAAACGAGACGGCTTTAATTTCACAAATTATGTATTTCTGTTGCCGCTATAACAACGAATAAAATTAGAAGCTCCCATCATACGCGACTATTTTGGGCTTTTGTGCTCGATATATCGATCGATTTTGCCACTATGGCAACAGGAGGGCACTTTAAAATACACCTAGGTATATTGTTTAACTAGTGAATGTTAATAAATAAATATGCGCCAAACAACACACCAATTGTCTTGGTTTCGAACTAAGGAATTTTCTTCCTTGTGCTACGAATACCAGACAACGATTATGACGGGGGCGTCTCCCATACTTAAATACATATAAACATCCATGACTTAGGTACAAATGTTCGTGTTCATCACACAAACATTTGCCCCTTGCGGGATTCGAACCCGCGACGCCGGCATAGTAGTCAGGAGCGCTAACCACTACACCAAACGCGTTACGGAATTATAAATACACGTCATGTTGTCTGATGACATGTTCTTAAAATATATTAACGTTAATTATGTAACTTGTTCCTTGGAATTAACAAAGGACAATCGTAATAAATACTCTAATCTATTTTAACCTAATGCGATTTTATAAAAACTGAGTTCCTTTTCACTGAAAAGGTAGGTTCTAAGAACAATAGACACTACAATGATAGAAACACTTCAGTTTATGCGTGTTTCCTTGACTTAAGCCGTGCTTTTGACCTAGTAAATTATGATTTACTGTGGTCAAAAATGCGAAAGTCAGGGATACCTGACCGACTCGTGGATCTGTTTAGGTACTGGTATGAGAACCAAACTAACGCTGTGAGATGGGGCGACGCGAACTCTAGTGAATATAGACTAGAGTGCGGCGTGCGTCAAGGGGGTCTTACCTCGCCGGGTTTCTTCAACTTGTATGTGAATGGCCTGATCGAGGAGCTGAGTGGCACCAAGATCGGTTGTCATGTACAAGGAGTCTGTTTAACAATCTTAGTTATGCGGACGACATGGTACTCTGCACTTTGGTTCTCTGTCGGATGCATTCGTTACGAATGCATCCGACAGAGAACCAAAGTTATCGACATAGCTCAAAGAATTAGCAAGCTGAAGTGGCAGTGGGCCGGTCATATCTCGCGAAGAACCGACAACCGCTGGGGTAAACAAGTTCTTGAGTGGAGACCGCGACTCGGCAAACGTAGTGTGGGACGCCCTCCGGCCAGATGGGATGACGATTTGCGGAAGACTGCAGGTAGATGCTGGATGCGCCAAGCCGAAGACAGGGCGCTATGGCGTTCATTGTGGGAGGCCTATGTCCAGCAGTGGACTAATATAGGCTGATGATGATGATGATGATGATGGACGACATGGTGCTACTCAGCCCCTCGATTGGCGGCTTGCGTAGGCTTCTTACTATCTAGTAAGAACACTAGCTGAGCCACATCCATTTGCTCTCTTAGTTTTAAGAAAGAAATTTGTGATAGAAATAAGTTCTTCTTCTTTTTTGTATGGGAAGCAATAAACGCATTTTATTATTATTATGTTGTGTCTTTTCCATTCTCGGGACCATGGGGTCCCGGACCTTTGGAAGGCGTACATGGGGCCGAAGCCAACACGCAGAGGCCCGTTTGACAACATTGATCTAAAAGCTGTGTGACACAAACCGGCGATTATCCTTGTATGCACTATACAAGTGCACCCAAGGACAACCTCCGGTTCATGTAGGGCTATTGCAAGATATGGATACAAAAGATACTGGGTTATGGGTGTGGGTTTTAGGTGGACCGGGTATCTGGGACTATGGAAGAACTATGGCCCCTGCCTGACGTATGTTTCTCACACGGATAAAATGGCAGGGGGTGACTTGCACACTCAGTCGATGGGCCCCCTAAATAGGTTGCTAGCACTAAGTGACGTAGACAACAAGGGGGCAACACCAGTTGAGGTGCTAGGGGAGTGGAGAGGTGTAGCACGGCTCTCAGGACAATTCCGGTAATCGTTCAAGATCCCTACAAGCATCTTACTGGCACACTTCCTTCCCCCGAGCATCTCTGCTCTAGCGAGTCTCCACTCAAGCCAGCCAATAAAGGCAAGCAAGAGGTGGGAGATCCTGTCCCTCGTCAGTGTTAACTCTGCCCGGCCAGTGAAGGCAAGACAGAGATGAGGAACAGGGGTTCTCCCAGGAGCAATCAGGTACGTGGGGTCGCTACTGCCCAACAGCTCGCCACAAGCTGCCCTGCGTATTTATTATTATTATTATTTAGTGTATCTGTAACAGATTCTCTCATACGAGGTTTTATTTTCATGTTCAGACGGGTATCTACCAAGCCTGACATGATGAAAACTATTTAGCTAGTAGCATCAGTGATGCGTGATGTAGATAAAAATTTGCGTGTTATCCTGCAGGTGTTCAGGATGACTACCTTCTGAATCAAGTGAAGTGTGTTGTGGTGAATTTGTAGTGTATCTAGGCTATTTACTAAAGATTTTGGTATTACGCCTGTAGCGGAAAGGACTATTGGGACAATATGAACCGTTTGGACATTCCATTGTGTTTTGATTTGAATAGCTAGGTCGGTATATTTACTGAGTTTTTCATTTATTGTACTTTGTATGTTGTGGGTGTTTGGTACAGCAATATCAATCAAATATACAGTTTTTCCCTGTTTGTCGTGTAGTGTAATGTCTGGTCGGTTGTAATGAGTTGTCTTATCGGTTATTATTGTTCGATCCCAATATATTTTAAATAAATTATGGTCTAGTACCGGGTTTGGTGTGTATTTATAATAAGGTGATTTTTCGTGAATGAACTTGCATCTGTAAGCCAAATATTGGTGAATGACAGCTGAAACCTGGTCGTGTCTATGCTTATAATCGGTGTTTGCCAATAGTTTACAGGCACTGGTTATATGTTGAATAGTTTCGCTGGCACTATTGCAATGGCGGCAAAGATCTGTAGATAAGTTGTGGTCTTTTATAATGTGCTTTTTGTAATTGCGAGTTGCGATTATTTGGTCCTGGATAGCAAGCATAAATGCCTCAGTTTCTGGGAATAATTCTCCGCGAACGAGCCATGCGTTGGAAGCAGTTTTATCGATGTGGTCCTGATTTAAATCTGATTTATGCCTACCATGTAAAGACTTTTGCGCCCAATTATGCAGCTTTTGCTCCTTGTTAGTAATGCTTTCGTTCTTTTGGGTGTTCCTATCACTTAAATTAAGTGGGGTGTGTTTTTCATCTGCTTCAACTGAAAATTGATGTAGTGCTGAGCGTTCCGCTTTATGGTGAAAATACTGTCGTAGAGTGGTTATTTGTTTGTTGTGTATATTTTGAATATCGATAAGGCCTCTTCCTCCCTCCTGGCGCGGTAATGTTAATCTTTGAGTGCATGATTTAGGGTGATGTTTACGGTGTTTTGTCAGTTTAGTGTTAATGATTCGCTGTAATTTCTTTAAGTGACTTTGCGACCAATGTATACCGAATGAATATGTTAGCACCGGGATTGCGTACGTGTTTATTGCTTTTACAGTGTTTCTAGAATTAAGCTCTGATTTCAGTATAAGATCTAATCTTTTTTTAAATTTAGTTGTTAAGTCTTCTTTAGTTTGTCTTTGTTGTATTTGTCTAGCTTGTTGGAATCCTAGGTATTTGTAAGTGTTATTTTCTTCTAGAGCATCGATGACGTTACCGGTTTCTAAAGTGTAAGTGTTTGACTCTATTTTACCTCTGTTAACTGAAAATATTTTGCATTTGTCAATGCCGAACTCCATTTTAATATCGTTAGAAAAATTTTCAGTAAGTGCAGCTAGTTTTTTTATTTCATTTTTATTTGAAGCAAACAATTTTATATCGTCCATATATAGTAAATGTGTTAATGTATAGTGTGTGTTATTTGCTTTAAGTTTAAAACCACATTCAGACTCGTTCAGCAGTTTTGACAACGGGTTAAGTGCCAGGCAAAACCATAGAGGGCTTAATGCATCCCCTTGGAATATACCTCGTCTGATTTTGATGGGATCGGTTGTTACTGACGCACTTCTGATGTTTAAGATTGTTTTCCACTGTTGCATGGTGTTTTCTAAAAAATCGATTAACAAAGGATGGATTTTGTACAGTTTCAAAACATCAATAAGCCATGTGTGGGGAACTGAATCGAATGCCTTCTTATAGTCTATATACATCGTGTGAATATTTCTTTTCTGTTTGTGTGCCTGTCTCATAGCTATTGAATCTATTACTAATTGTTCCTTACATCCCTGACTATTTTTTCGTGATCCCTTTTGTTCTTCAGCTAATATGTTGTGTTCTTGTAAGTGGGTGTAAATAGTTTCGCTTATGCAGCCTGTTATAAGTTTGTAGAGTGTTTGCAAGCAGGTGATCGGCCTATATTTTGCAGGGTTTGTAGTATCCTTATCTTTTGGTAACATAAAAGTTATACCTTGGGTTAGGTATTCTGGCATGTGATCGGGCTATTACTTTAATAAATATTTCAACTGTTATGTGTTCAAATTGCATGTCAGGTGTTTGTGTAAAAGTTTTGAGGTTTTGTATCCATTCAACATTATTATTGTGTACTATAGGGTTTTCCCATATATCTGACCAAAATTTGTGTAGTGCTTGTGGTGTTGGGGTATTGTTAATGTTATCGTTTGTCGGTGTTTTATTATCTGTGAGTAGGTTCCTATAAAATGTCTTTTCATTGTTTCGAAATTGTGTATTTTGTTTTTTACGGATGGTACATTTTACATACCTTTTTAGTCTGCTTGCTGTGGCACTGAGTTTTTGTTTAAGGGTATCTAAATAATGCGATAAATCTTCATTTAGATTTTCATACTGCGAATGACTTTTGTACTTGACCTTTATTAGTTCTACAGTGTCTATGACTTTTTGACTTCTATTTCCTTTAATATACTCAGTTAGTCGGCCTATTTCTCTTCTCAACCTGCGAACTTTTTCTTCTAACCTTCTTTGCCAAGGGGGCTTATTAGTGGTGTGTATCCTGTTTGTCGTCTGATTATTGTTCTTTATTTGGGTTCCAGTACATATTGCCGCTGTATACGCTGCACAATATATCAAAGTTTGTAGTAAGGAATACGTTATTTCTGAGTTTAGGTGTTTCGGGATGATATGTGTATTTAGCTGCTCGACTACGAATCTGAAAAATTTTGTTTCTTTCTGTTTTGGCAAAAATGGTCTTTGGGTGGCTTCGGTGTTTTTAAATATCTCTAATGCATTATTGAATTCATGTTCAATTTTTTTTAGATCAAAGTTTGGTGTAGTTCTATTTTGGCTATTTTGGTTTGCTTGTTGTATATCGTCCTGACTTGGGCTATTGTGAATATGTTGGGATTGGGACATAAACTGTGTGGAGCTACTACCTATATTACCGTTACTTAGATTCGTGTTTATGGTATTAGAACTGTTTACGTCGTTAATCATATCTGTTTGCATATCAGCATCATTCGGTTCACCAGTGTTACTGACGTTGAGTTCTTCGGCGATTTCTGCTTTCATTTGTTTAAACGTCTCGGGGTTAATCCATTTATTAATCATAATTAATCGTCTTTGATCTGCAATGCGCTGTTCAGTTATGTCACTATGGTTCGGAAATGTTTCAATGAAATCTTGATGTATTTTCTTACGGTATGCTGTTTTATCTCTTTCCAGTCTTGTGGTTTTTAGATAGGACCTAATTATAGTTTCGTTATGTGCATCTGTCCATTTCATTCGTGTTTGTGAGTGTGTTGCATTTTTGTGTGAATTTATCTGTGAAGGATTTGCCACTAGCCATGGCATGAAATATAATACAAAGAAGACAGAGGTGATGGTATTTCGTACTGGTAAAGGGCCGGAGAAAACACCGCCGGTGTATCTAAATGAGGCGCTAGTTCAGGTTGTTAAGCAGTTCCGTTACTTGGGTAACGTACTCACTGAACATCTAAGTGATGACTTAGATATGGAGCGGGAGGAGCGGGAGCGGCAGCAGGGCCCTGGCCGTTCGTTGCAACATGTTGGCACGTCGATTTGCAAAGTGCTCGAGGGCTGTCAAGGTTACTCTTTTCAAGGCATTTTGCACATGTTTTTATACATGTGCACTATGGAACCGTTACACAAGAAAGTATTATGGCAGCCTAAGAGTACAGTACAATAATGCTTTTCGCATTATGATGCGGCTGCCGAGATCTTGCAGCGCATCGGCCATGTTTGCGGAGTCTGGCGTGCCAGACTTCTTTTGTTTATTGCAAAGCCGTATAGCCTCCTTCTGGCAGAGAGTTCGTGACTCACATAACGGAATGCTTGCAGTGGTCAATAACGACCTCTACAGAAATAAATTTATTTCGCATTGGCTATCGGTCCACCAGAGCGCGAATAGGAAATGACCAACGTTTAATTCTAAAAATATTTTAAAATATCTAATTATTTTGTATTATTATATTTTATCATTTTATTGTTTGTAACTATACTTAATTGCTTTTTTTTTGTTCTTTCTGTCATTTATTTATTTTATTTGTCATTTAATATGGGTGTGTGATGCCTGAAATAAAGCCATTTTATTTATTTATTTTATTTTATTTAATAATCAACTTTTAAGTTTTTTTTATTTTATTTTCACATTTGATTGTGTAATTAATTTATCATTTAGACTGATGAACGCCCAAATTAAAGTCATTCTGTTATAAATGATTGTGAAAATAATTCATTTTGTAACATCTCTGAACTGTCTTTATCATTTATTTAATAGAGCCTGAGTCGGTTCCAACTCATTTAAGCAAAGAGCTTCACCTGTTATTTCTTCTTCTATCTCTAGCAAAGTCCTTCCTTTGGTTTCTGGCAAGTACAAAAATGCTATAATCAATCCGTAAGTTATTACACCCGCATACACTATGTATGCTCCGTATAGGCCTATACTACTTAACAAATACGGAAAAGTTTTTACGTAAACTGATGTGTTTATAGCCCCAAATACAATGCTAAACCCACCAGCCACGCTTTTGTGTTTCAGTGGAAATATTTCCCCGGCTATCACGTACGGAAACGGCAGTGTGCAGGTAGTTATGAAAAACATATGCATATGCATCAAGGTCAGACCGATGGCCGGGTGATCGATAGGTAAAATATCCTTGGCCTTGATGTACGTGTATACTGCTGTTAAAAACATGACTGCCACACTGGCACCAAAGAATCCAAAAAACATAGTCCGTCTTTTAGTTTTTGATATTATGTACATAGCCAGAACAGCTCCAACGACCCTGTTTATGTTCAGACCCATGACGTGATCATTATATCCTTTCCCTACGATGATTTCTATAAGATCAAACACGTAGGGAGCGTACAAGTTGGATCCAGACCACTGTCCTGCTAAATACACATGGATCATTATAAAGATTGGCATGTAGAATGCTTTTTTTTGCAAAACTGCTTTCATGTTTATCAACTTCTGTCTAATCGACATTTCTGACTCGATCTTGATATTGTCCATGTTTATTTTCTGTGATATTTCGCCTGCCATTATAATTTTTGCCAATTCTTCCTCTTCGTCGTCACCTCGAAGCCATCTAAACGCACGTCTGCATTCATCGTATTTCTGTTTTGAAGCTAGCCAGGCCGGTGATTCAGGGGAAAATATGGCTATTGGTAAGCCGATGAGAGCGATCATGGAGCAAATCACTGCGTTATCTCTCCAATGGAGGTATAGACTGGTGGCTTGGATCAGAAGGACGAAGAGACCAGAAAGGAGACCAGTGTACATCATTTGGGAGCCTCGGTATTTTGGGCTGAGGTATTCTGCTGCTAGAATCGGGCCGAAGTATAAGCTAGAGCCCATGGCTAGGCCGTGGAAGAAACGTCCAATGAGGATGTCAGCGACACTTCCAGCCAGGTCGATGATCAGCCATCCGAGGATCAAGGCAACGATGCTCGCTATCTGCGTGACCCAGCGGCCGTGACGAGATATGTATATTGCCGCCAAAATGCTGCCCAGAAGACCTGAGACTGATGGTAGCGCCACTGAAAGGAAATGTCATACAATAATTATTATTTTTGTTACATTTTATGTAAATAGATCGACGTTAGTAGCTAATTACTCTTGGTTTAAGGTTTTTTTATTTAAATATACCTAGCACGATAAAAACAAACAACGTTATTCCAAGTTTAAGTTAAACCTTGACTATTATCTATCAAGAATTTTGGTATAATAGAACAAAATAAGGTAAAACCTGAATCCAAAACCAAACATGAAAATATTTAAATAGTACGGGTCCTAAGCATGAAATACGGTCCCATCCGGAAGAAAGCATGAAACTTGGCACGATTGTAGCTTTAGTATGTGTACTTCATTTCCTCTAGGGAAACACGCTGGGAAATGTCTGCTTCACACAACACCTAAAACTTTGTGATAGAGCCAGTGGTACTTGAGTTACAGCTCACCGCATCTGACTCCATGAGACTCCTCCTACTCAAGTACCACTAAGTTTTAGGTATCATATTGTAGCTTAATATATAGGTTATGTAATCTTCTCTTAAAAATGAAGTTCACATACAAAAGCTACAATCGTGCCAATTTTCATGCTTTCTTCCGGATGGGACCATAAAATCGATTTTTGTTAGGAGCGGGAGCCGTACTAAAAGCCGTACATAACATCCTCACAAAGGGATTTTCATCAGGATCAGGGAAACCCTGAATATTTTTGATTTGATAGGTAAGTACGAGCAATAACTTATCAATCAACTCACCAATCCAAGTTTCAGTGGATCTGTCTATTGGTATCTTGGAATCAGGTTCTTTCAGCTGAAGTATCATTCCAGACGGATAGGCCAGCAGCATCGTTGCTCCAGCCATGTTTAGAGCTGGTCCCGTTGCTACGAAGCACTAGAATTGTGAAAAGGTCAGGTCAGTCATCATCATCATCTTCACAATTTTCTGCTCAATTTAAACTGATGAACTTAAGACCTATGGATTCCAAAAGAGACTGGTTATTGGAAACGGTCAACAACATTCAACCCGATTCAGCGAAACTGACAAGAGACAGTCGTCTGTCCGTCATATGGATGTTACAACGATTTGGTCAGAAGTTATGCAATGATTTTTGCAGTTGGGGCCGTTTCTCATTGCAGTCTTCAGGGATCACTGCATTACTGGATTCCACAGAAACTTGGTGTGTTCACACGGCAGTTGTCTGCAGGTACTATTGTCAGCCAATTGAGTCCTGTCAACAGTCTGTATCGCTTGCACTTACCGATAAAGCGGCGCGCTGTATGTTCCTATCTTTCACAGTGGTGCCTATTTAATTGTGTTGATGCATAATGTCATTTAAGAAGTAGAACTGGTGCAAAACCAGTTTAATGATAGAACTGGATCAGAAGAAATCAGGTATCGGTTTTTTGCGGGTCAGTTCAAACGGGATGGCTGGGTGAATATTAGCATTATAATACGTATACTTACTACTAAATAGCATCCTGCAGAAAACAGTACCAGCAGAATACGTATTTTGCCGTGGGGAACGGCCCTTACAGTGATAGTGTAAAGCCTGATAGTACCTACTACCCGCACATTATTATAAAAAAATATGGCTACTTACTT
Organism: Pyrausta aurata; assembly: GCA_963584085.1. Taxonomy (NCBI): domain Eukaryota; kingdom Metazoa; phylum Arthropoda; class Insecta; order Lepidoptera; family Crambidae; genus Pyrausta; species Pyrausta aurata. The sequence continues at coordinate 8,577,411 of OY757278.1, read as the reverse complement.
GTTTCATAAAAGGTGTTATACATTTTCGTCTTGACATCCTTAAAGGCGTCCAAATATATGAAATATATTGTTACAAAAAATGTTAAATGGCAAGAATTGAAATACGTTTTTTACATTTTATTTAAATACAAAGATCAACAGTTGCGAAACGATCAAACTCCATGACGGAACGAAATTAAAAGACAGAGTAATTGATTCAAGTGTTTTTTCTCTCTTTAGAATTACTATTTTATTTATCTGCTAGTGAAAATTAAGTAAAATATTCGCTTATCACCTCGTAAAGGAGATGGCATACCAACATATTGTACTTAAAGGGGACACAAAGTACCTACACTAAAATTCTGCGATTCAAAAAAAATATCGCGCTCTAGAGGGTTGTCTGACTGTACAGTCACATCCATTATTTCAAGATATCATGACTAAGTAGATCGCAACCAGTGTGATAGGTCCTTTTTGCTTTATTTTAAAGTTTTTTTACATGTGATATTTATTTTATTTTAATTATACATAGGTACTATTTACATTTTACTCTCAAGAATACGAAATACTTAGGTAAGCGAAACTATGTTTTTATTGGGTACTGTTTTTCCAAATCTTGGTGCAATTTCAACTATTTTCAAAACTAACTTATAAAAAGGAGTTCTCAGTATGACCTGTATGTTTGTAGGTATGTATGTAGGTAAATATTTTGGTCCGCGATTGTCTCGAGTTTGGTTGATGATTCGCCTTATACTTATTCACGAAGCCATTAATCCTCTCTTAAGGAGCAGTTCCTAGCTGATTTTTATGGTCAGCAGTCATCAGATTACTTTGTTCGATGCTGTGAACAAATTGTGATCGCAAGATACCATATAGCACGCTGTGTGCCATCTCCTTTATCATTAATTGAGCGTTAATTCCTGTCCTGTTAAATTTACAAGGCCTATACTATGCAGACAGTTGAAATAAGTAGTAATTTGTAACACACGTATTTACAACTAATAGTTTACCTACTCAATTCTGCTCTTATTTTTATTACTTTTAGTCAGTTTTAAAATGAATAAAATTTGTTCTTATATGGATAAAGTATTTTTAGACGTTAAACTGTTATTTGCATTACAATTACTTACCTTTTGCATAATATATCAGTCTTACTTTTGGATGCCTCGAAGAATGTCGCGGCGGAAGTGTACAACACCTTTTATGAAACAAGTAAGTTTTGTCAATTTGTTCATTAAAATGTATCTTTCAAATGCTGGTTGCTTTAGTTTATTAGCCACTTGGAGAATGCTTTTTTTACGTTTCCAATTTTGATACAAATTTTCAAGACGCATTACTTTGAAAACTTGTTAACCACCAAATCGCATTAGCGACCAGCCTCAGACAACCGGACGATTTTTTCAAGTGCATCATAGTATCTCGCGATTGTTTTATGTATTGCAATAATTCACACAAAAATTTAATACTTATCAAATCATTGTCACAACAAAATGGACAGATAGCCTCTTATAGGTTGGAAATGACCCGTCGGTGACTTTGAAAATCAGTGGGGGATGGCCGTTCAGCAGTGTGGCTGACTGTAATGATGATGATGACTGACAAAATAAGTATTTCTACTATTCCAGTGCTTCGTGGCGATGGGCCCATCTCTAAACATATCAGGGGCGACGCTGATGATGTCGTATCCGACAGGGATGATACTTCAGCTCAAAGCATCTGATTCCGAAATACCAATTGACATGTCCATTGAAACTTGGATTGGTAAGTTCTTTATTATTAACCAAAAATATTAAAAAATTTGCATGTCATAGTATTAAACGAGTAAATATCAATTCCGATTAAAAACGGACATCACCTTACATATATTTTATTTCAGTGGCGTTGCCATCAGTGTCAGGTCTCCTGGGCAGTATACTGGCGGCAATATACATGTCACGCTGCGGCCGCTGGGTCACGCAAATAGTGAGTTTCGTCTCCTTGATCCTCGGATGGCTGATCATCGACTTGGCTGGCAGTGTGCCTGTCATCCTCATTGGACGCTTCTTCCACGGCCTAGCGATGGGCTCCGGCTTATACTTCGGCCCGATTTTAGCAGCCGAATGCGTCAGCCCCAAATACAGAGGCTCTTTAATGATGTTCACCGGATTCTTTGCTGCTTTCAACGTCCTCATGATCCAAGTCACAGGCCTGTACATGCACTGGAGAGACAACGCAGTCATGTGCACCATGATCGCTCTCATCGGCTTACCAGTAGCAATATACTCCCCAGAATCACCGGCGTGGCTAGCTTCGAGACAGAAATACGAAGACTGTCGACGAGCCTTTAGGTGGCTTCGAGGAGACGACGAAGAAGAAGAGTTGGCTAAAATGATATTGGCAGCCGAAACCTCACACAACAAAAACATGGAAAATTTAAAGATCAGGTCGAAAAAGTCGATTGGATCGTTAATGGAACTGAAAGCCGATTTACAAGAGAAAGCATTCTATATGCCAATCTTCATAATGATTCATGTGTACACAGCGGCACAATGGTCTGGTTCCAGCTTGTACACTAGCTACGTGTTTGATATGGTGGAGACCATTGTTGGGAATGGATATAATGATCACGTCGTGGGTCTGAACATCAACAGGGTCGTCGGAGCTGTTCTGTCTATTTACATCATAGCCAAAACTAAGAGGAGGACTATGATTCTTGGTTTCTATGGTGCCAGCATAGCAGTCATGCTCATCACCGCTGTATATACGTACATTAAGACTAAAGGAGTCTTGCCTATCGACCACCCTGTCATCGGTCTGATCTTGATGCATTTGCATATGTTTTTCATAACTACCTGCACATTGCCAATCCCGTATGTGATTGCAGGGGAAATATTCCCTTTGAAATACAAAAGCTTTGCTGGTGGGTTTAGCATTTTATTTCAAGCTATAAACATGTCAATTTATGTAAAAACTTTTCCGTATCTGTTGAATAGTATAGGCATTTATGGTGCGTATATACTTTATGCGGGTGTAACGACTTATGGAATATTAATAGCGTTTTTCTATTTGCCAGAAACTAAAGGGAGGACTTTGCAACAGATAGAAGAAGAAATAACAGGAGAAACTCTTTGCTTGAATGAGTCAGAACCTAGTCAGGCACTAATAAATAAATCTAGGGTCTAGTATCATACGATATGAGAAGGAGATTAGTAATATTTTTATTGATCTCAAATCTCCTGCCTAACATTTATAAAATGTTGTCTAGTATTTTATGAAAATTGCCTTTCTATTTTTATATTTGAATGCTAGTAAATATACTTTACATTGTCGAACAAAAAACTGGTTAGTTTAGATTTTTTAATTTACTTAAAAATTAACTTAAAAGAATGTCATTAAATCACTAAGGTTTCACCCACGTAAATTAGGTACTATTTATTATAATTGTTCAATTCTTAGTAAAATACGCTAAAACAAATAAATTAGAACATGGTACATAGTAACTTTATATTTAAGTAAAAAAAACTGCCTCGGTGGCGCAGCGGTTAGAGGGTCGCATTTTAAAGCGACGGCTGCGCCAGAGGTTCTGGGTTCGATTCCCGGGTCGGGCCAAAAATATTTACCTGAGTTTTCTGTTTAGAAATTCTCAGGGAAGCCCGGAGTTTGGAAGTTGGCGGTGTTTCACCCCCGTGCCTCGGTGCGCACGTGGCGCCGTTGGTCCTGCGCCTGATCTCTCTCCGGTCGTGTCAGATTGCTGTCCCATCGGGCTATGAGAGTGAAAGGAATAGAGAGTGCACCTGTGTTTGCGCACACATTTGTGCACTATAATATGTCCCGCGCAGTCGGTTGTTCCCTGTGACTGGCCACCGTAGTCGAAATCGGCTAGGGGGACTATTATTATATTTAAGTAGTATTTGTTTGTAAGGTGGAGGACTATATTGAGAATTAAATGTACCTTCTTATAAATTCGATTTTGATTCAATGTGTGGTCTAAATATATAAAATGGACTTTCATATTTATATGTTACCTAAATTTGTACCTGTTATTTCTTAAATTATTTTGCATCTACTTTTCTTGTCTTTGCCCAGAAGTGGGACAACAACAGCTCTGTCAAATCTGCATTAATAATAAGTTTTGAGCTTTATTGAATAACCAAATATTTGTACAAAAGATGGAATTAATAACGCTGTGTGGTGTTATAATGTAAGTACAGTTAGCTAGTAATACCGTTAATTTACATTTCACGTGCGCCTTAGACAAGACGCAAATATAGTTCACTTACATCATTTTTTGCTAGTTAAAAAGATTACCTAGGTAAAAATAATAGCTATTATAATATTTAAATAATACTACAATGAGCACTTAAGTATTCTAAAGTCATAATTAAATACAATTGTTTTAATTGATTTAAAATAAGTTACCTATAATTACATATAATTAGACTAAGACCACTTTTAAAGTTGCCAAGTACTATTTCACTATCTCTTACTATATTTTTTTTAGTATATAACTATAATATAAATTGCACTTGTAAAAAGACAACTGTGAACCTGTGACAGACGAGGAACGACGAGGACGAGGTTCACAGTTGTCTTTTTACAAGTGCAATTTATATTATTAAGTTTGTATGGTGACAAAACACTATAAAAACAAAAATAAACTATATAACTATAACTTAATTCACAACTAAGATAATAAACGTAAACATCATTGGGTTATTAATACATAACAGCCAGCACAGCACTAATAAATAATCTCACCTCGACCTTACATCATTAATATTTGAAAGAAAGAAAATACGTTTATTCAGTACCAACATCAATTAAAAAATATTTTTACAAAATTTTGCTACACTTTAATATTATTTTGTTATAGGTACTGACCCTATGTGATATACTCGTATGCATCATTCACTAACAGCTTTACCTTAAAGTCAGATTGACTTTTCCCTAACTAGGTTTATGTTGAATTTTATAAAGTTATTTTGCTTTAAAGTTCTGCTAAGCGACGCCTGCGCAATCACCCGACAACACGCCTGATTCCATTAATTATCTAACTAAGCTTAAAACAAAAATAATTTTTAGCTTTTCCATAGGGTCCCAAACTTTGAAATACGAGTATCATTTAGAGTTTAAATTATCTAAGCAACTTACACTACAGGACTACTACACCTCCTATCTCTATTGTATAACTTCATAGACGTCAGTGACTGCACCGACTTCATCTCTTCGGGGGACAGTGGTCTTCCTCTGAACTCGTCTTCAATATCCTGAAGCGTTCTATCCTTGGTTTCGGGCAGAAAGATCCCAGCTATCACCAGGCAGTACCCAACCACTGCAGTGTATATGAGATACGCTCCTGATAAGCCAATACTACTCAGAAGCAGGGGTAGGGTCTTCACAGTGATGAATAGGTTCGAAGATAAGAACAACACGCTGATGCCTCCAGCCAGACTCCTGTACTCCAACGGGAACAGCTCTCCAGCTATGATGAAAGGCAAAGGGACGGTACCAGTTGCTATTGAGAACATGTGGATATGAATCAACAGGATCCCAATGAACGGATGGTCAAAAGGTAGTTCATAGTGCGCTTTTGCATACACATATCCAGATGTCGACACAAATGCGAACAGGTTTATCCCAACTGTCGCGAATAACATCGTCCTTCTGTTGATCTTTTTTATCACGAACACAGCAATTGCATTGGAAATGATTCTTTGGATGTCCAGAGTTATTATAAGAAGAGATATGTTCGCATCAGAACCGATAACGTTCTCGAAGACGTCTCTCGTGTAAGCTGCTAGAATGTTCGCCCCGGCCCACTGCCCTAGTGTATAAATATGCACCATGATGAAGATTGGCTTGTAGAACTCTTTCTTTCTAATGGTAGCGTTAAAATAAGCCACGTTTGTCCTGAACTTCTTCATAAAAGATACAGAAATGTTTGCATCTACTTTGGACTCGTTGACAATCATGCTGGCCTCAATCATTTCTTTTAACTCCTGTTCTTCCACGTCTCCTCGTAACCAGCGGAAGACTTTGCGACTGTCCTCATACCTTCCCTGATCTGCCAACCAGCTAGGGGATTCAGGGGAGTACATGACTATGATTAAATCAATAAATGCTATAAAGCAGCATATTAAAGCTGTCTTCTGCCAGCTCAAATAAGACCCTAAGGCATGAACTATAAGGACACCAGTAGCGATAGTCAAGGAGATGACTGTCAAGAATGCACCTCTATTCTTTGGGCTGGTATATTCTCCTATAAGCACAGGTCCAAGAGTGGCGCTCATACCCATGGAGACTCCTTGAAGGAACCTGGCGACTAATAGTGATGCTACATTCGTGGCGAGGAGAACGCACACCCATCCGACGATCATGGGAGTGATGCTGACCAGGTTGGCTGTTCTTCTGCCATATTTGGCCATTATGGTGGGTGCTATGAAGTTGCCGGCGACCAGAGCGAAGCCGAGGATGGAAGCTGAAATGATTGAACAGTTAAAATCATTAACAAATGTTGACCCAAATCATTACAGGAATGTTGACCTAAAAGGAACATACAATATACCTATTGTTATTTGCTTAAGTGTCAACACAACTTGCTACAGATGTCTTTGTAAATAAAACAGATATATCTCGTTGTGTCTTGGTTAGCAGATTTGTCTAAAGCAGTTAAGATAAAACCGTGTTTGATAAGTTAACCAGGTTTATTCCTTAAATCTAGGGTAAACAATTTTTATCTAGTTATGTGTTCAAATCAGCACGATATTATAACTAAGATAAAATCAAAAAGTGAGGATGCAGCGAATCTCCATCGATGGATATAAAGAAGTTGAATTATCTTGGCTACGAGAGCAAGATGGCCCGTTACAAATAAAATATGGCACAGGCTGGGCAGTTCTCACCTATCCAAGATCCAGATGAGTCATCGATGGGAATAAGAGAGCCGGGCAGTCGCAGCTGTGGCAGCAAGATGGCGGCAAACCCCATGACGAGTCCATGGCCACCCAGGTTGAGGCAGACTCCGGCTGATACGAAGCACTGGAAAGGAGAGATGGATTTTGATGAAATCAAAAAGAATTTTTTGATCAAAAGATTTCGTTTAGGTAAAAGTTCGGTGATATGACACAAAGATGTGGTCGAAGAGAGATCATGATCAAAATAACTCAATGTTCTGTTTGTTGCACAGGAGTTTACCACCAAAATCCCAACATTACGAATAATTTTAGGAAAAACCAGAAACAAAAGCAAAGTCTTAGAATTAGGCTAGCGACGAGCCCACGTGAGTCACCATCATCATTATCAGCCACAGGACGTCCACTGCTAAGCATACCTTTCCCAAGGTTTTACATAGCGACCGGTTGCAAGCAGTTTGCATCTTTCACCGTAAAATTGTAAATACCGTTAGATTATAAACTCTCCTGCGATATTGTAAACTGTCGATAGATTGTCAACCTTAGAGTATTGCTTACGATTCAACGCATTATTTTTCATTAGATTAATTACAATTTATTGCGCGGACACTCGCGTTAAATTGTCAACTGTCATAAGGCTGCCCCCTGATTGGTCGGACTTACAGAAGGCCGTTCTATGTCCTTGAAGATCAACCAATCAGTGCTCAAGGTGTGTTCTCTCGCATGCCATTTTACGCTAGTTGCTACCCAAGAGGTCCTTGGTTCGAATCCCGGGCCGGGCTGAATTCTTATATTTATTTTTTTCTGTCTTATAAATATTCGGAAACAGCTCGGAGTCAGGAAGTTGGCATGCCTCGATGCGCACGTTAAGCCGTTGGTCCGGCGCCTGATATATTTAACCATGTCCGATGTGCTGTCTCTCCGAATAAGAGTGAGGGAACAGAGAGTGCCCTTGCGTATTACGCACACACTTGTGCACTATAAACAATGTCCCGCGCCGATGACCAATTAGCTGCATAATTTCATTACACAATGTCAAACATACTACAGCGGCTTACTTCAAGTACTGTATCTAGTACCTAGATAACCTTCGATAGTGGTCGCACTATCAATAATAACAATTAAGATAAAACAATTAACATTGGCTATAGCTTCCTTGTCTTTGATGGTGTTTATATTCTCAGTCTTTGATTGGTAATCCCTTGCGTATTTTCAAATTGCATTGTATGCTAAGCGTGTTTTGAATGCAGCTGTCTACTAATAAGTAAATAAAGACTACTAACTATGGTACAACTACTTTTTAGTGATCTACGCAAATTAAGGAGCTTCTGAACTTTTATGCCTTAAGTGGTAATTTTGAAGGTAAAAAAAACAATGAAGATCTAGGAGAACAAATATGCGTTGGTGTCGTATCGTAACAGGAGATCAAAGAGGTGGTTAAGAGATAATGGAAAAATATCTACGAGTTCAGACAAAAGCAAAGTTCTTAAGTTAAGAAGAAGAAGAACACACTACTAGTACACTACCGTATTTCCGTTCCGATACTGAAATAATCTGTGTCCAATAAAGCCGCGGCAACTGAACAGACATGACTGTGGAATTACCTTCGTATGTTTAGTTTAAATTGGGGTCAAATGACTTGGTGCGTGTGCGCACAATATTGCAGTACGTTTAAATTATTCTATTGGGCCAATAGGAAAAACTGATTGAACTATTGGACCATCGAATTGCCATTCGGAGACATTTTAGACTTTTAAAATGTTATTTAAATATTTTCAACAATGTTTTTTTAACCGACTTAATAAAAAAATGGTTCTCAGTTTGATCTGTATATTTTTTTATTGTCTGCGATTATCTCGCATTTGGCTGAACCGATTTTAATGCGGTTTTCAGAAAAATTTTTGTTACACACAGGGGAAGGTTTTAGTAACTAACTTAATTTTATTGATTTTATTATAACCGATATTTTATTTTATTTTAGCTAGTTTGGCGCTCTTAGCCGGGGCCCAGGTTGTCAGAGGTTTCTTATTTTATCCAATCTGTAAAATGTTGGTCAGGCATGCAAAAAAATAATAAGTATTTACTTTCCTGCATTATGCCTTGAAGATTATCGGCTCGTGCTATGGTTATCAAGATATACCAATCATAAAAGTTAAGATAGTAAACACTGGGTATGATAAAAAATAATACGTTACCTACATACACCAGTGTCAAACAAGACGCATTTTATACTTAAATACTTGCTACTGCAAGTCGTCATGTTAGAATCAAAGCTTGATAGCCGCTCAGATAATAACAGACAAGCAAGTACAACTCAAGCTTCATACATATAGATATATTTCATGAGAAGTTGACACGATTTCGTCTTCTCTTAAAAGCGAATGTGTAGTGTGTTATGATAATAATTTATTGTTTAAAAGTGCTATGTTTCTTTGGATGCTGTGCGGGCGCCGGCGCGTCGGGCTATACATTTTTGTTGAAAGCTAGCTCATATTACAACTATTAAGATACCACAGTGATTACCCGACGTGCTGTTGTCCGAACGTGCATGTGTTATTTTTCTATAGCATGATTGTTATTTTTTTTCTCTCTTTCGATTGTCTATTTGACTTATCTTGTAAAATCCAGCAGTGGAAACGCATAAGGCTAGTGTGTAATTATTTTTAAGATTTACTCCTTAATAAGTATTAGAAAGCTGTTGTTTCCTTAATAAAGAAAATAAATAAAAAATAAATAATGCTGATTTGAAGATTTCAATGTTGACCTATAATGTATGGAACGAATGTCGTCGTAAATGTGACTTCGTTGAAACCTTCAAATGAGCATTTTCTAGGCGGGTAAACTGTAATAAATGATCTTGTTATATTTATGTTATTTTATACAATAAAAATAAATCTTTGTTTCCCTGTGGTCAAGCCGCGTGAACGGCTGGACCGATTTCGCTAATTATTTTTTTGATGCGTTTGTTATTGTCAAACGAAGGCTCACATGGAAGAATAAAATTAGATAATTATTAGGATAATAAATAATAATTAACAAACGGGGCCGGGGGTAGAATAAATTTTGCTGGGACCGCTAGTAGTGAAATTGTATTTCTAGTGAAAATAATCTAACGCAAGCAACTTTCAGTTTGAATATCACCAAAGAAATATTTGCTTTCATGTATAAAATAGTAATTTCTTACATTTGGGTTCAACAATGTACCCGGATTCGGCAAAATCGTCTTTAAAACCTAAATATGAAACGTACAAACAGAATGAATACGATCAAAATTATAAAAACTAGAAAGGTTAAAACTCATAAGCAGAAATAGTAACGCCTCAATCAATTTACTTAAAGGTATTCATATCTATTTAAGTAAATTGCTATATCAATACCAATTTACCTGCAAATGATCGATAAATATTAAGCATCGATGATAAAAGACTAGGCCTTACAAACGACCTAGTTTCAATAGGAAGTCGTTGGAGACCCTTGAGTTTGACAGTTTCCTTACGAGAAACGGATAGAAATGCAATCATACACTTTATGCAGGTAATTATTGCTCTGCAGCAACTCTTACGTAAATAGGTAGATTTTATAACTATAACTTAGTCCATAGACATTTTATAATAATCTATATCACAAAAAAAAATTGTAATATTAATCAAATAGCTATTTAACTCGAGTCTAAGGTCTCTATTAAGTGTGAAAAAACAAATTTCCAATGATTTTAGGATTTCATCTGGAAGTAATTTAACGAAAAGCATTGTTAAGTACTACAACATGTAAGGAACAACAAACACTCTAATAGTATAAATAGATATCTGATAGTATATACGATCTGATAGTAAGTATATATAAATGGATATCTGATAGTATAAATATATAAGTATGTATGTATATAATATAAATGGCAGAAATTATAATGTCTTCTTAGGTAGGTATAACCTTAAAGAAAAGCGTCTATCTACCTATCTAAAAGGTTTTTTATCAGCCGTCAACATAGCTCTACATAACACTCAAGTATCATCTGTCACCCATAATGATTACATATACTGACGTAAAAATAATAATGCTAGGTCAACGTACTATGGGTGCGTATTGCGATATTTGCGATGTTGCTTTGACAGTAGCAGCTCTGCTTTTTTAAACGGATAAGCAAATTCTTATTGTAATTTCGTATAATTCACTCAGCAGATTAGCGTGGGACAGCACTAATTACTATAATATTAATTAAGAAATTAGGACTTATCACAGTACACTTTCCCTCAAAGTAAACTCAAGTGATCTACAGCTTGGGCTATACAGGTCTATGGGTTACCTTAAATAATCCAACCAGTCGTATGAAAATTATTGTTTAAGAACTTACTTACCTTCTACAAACTACTTACTATACTGTATAAAAATATACAACTCATTTTTACAAATAGGTTGCATTAACCCGGCGTTCGTCGCTACCGGGTAAAAAATACCACAGACGTAATACAACGTAAATATTTTTTTCTGTACGTAATTTTGCGACTTGCCGCTTCAAGTACCTTTCCTCAAAGCAACAAGAGACATGCTCTCCGTGTCGCTGTTAGCTGGCACCTCGCACTCGTGTCACTGTGGACGTTCAAAGTGAGTATGGGTGAAATATACCCGGTTGCGACCGTTTGTGTTACTACTTTTTTGTTATATTTTTACTATATATTTTAGTTTTGACACACCATTACCATGTATTTCTCACTGAGTGACAATAATTTTGCTGTAATTTTACAGCAAGAAGATAGTGAGGAAGAAATTATATCAGAAACAGAGGATCACGAAGCCTGCAGTAACCATAGCAGTGATACTAAGCAAGAAGCAGATTCTGGTGATGGTTCTGATATTTTTTTGCAGAATTAAGAAGAAGATGAAACGTAAACATTACCTATACGATTAGAAGGAAACTACTTGGCTGATGTGCCACTGAAATATATCAGGCGTAGAAAATTCATTGGTCAAGACAAATTTTTGAAATCGTGATTTTTTGTGATTTTTAAGTGCGATTTATGAAAAAAATATTATAATAAAAGTACAATTTTTTTTAGGTAGTTATTAAGCATATTCTATATAGTTTGACTATTTAATCTCTTTTTACTAGATTTCATAGAGAAAAATATAACAATTGTCAATTTTGTAAGATTACTAAGAAAAAAGTTAAGATTTTGGTTCCCATTAATGCATGTTTCATAAATAACAATAAATGCTTATTTTCATTTAAATTACACTTTTTATTTATAGCCAATAGTGAATACAAACAGAATAAAATAATAAACCTCAGTTTTAATTACAGTTTCATAAAATATGCATCTTTAAATAATGTGGTAATTTTCACCCGGTAGCGAGCGTTGGTGTCCGTATTTGCCTAGCGACGAACGCCGGGTTAACAACGTATTTGCTAATTTACGTATACGATGTTAAATTTCAAATAAACTATGTAAGTGTATTTCTTAAAATAAAACATAGTGTGAAATGCGGAATGGTGACCACATTTAAACTTTCTGAATTTAAATAAGAAATGAGCAGACTGAAAGTGGTGACTTTCTCTGAAAATCTACGTAAGTAGCTACTTACCTACTAAAGTAAAAAGATTGTTCTCACTGAACTGACTTTTGTTTGTACTAGAAGTATAGATGGTTTCCATTTTTTGTTGGTGATCCATCGCCTGTACTTAATGAAGAATGTTTTAATAATAATGATAGTTTGTAAGTTTAAAAAAAAAATATTTAACCATGCCATAAATTAAAATTTCAGTCCCATTAAAATAAATTCGATGTCCTTGGTATTAAAGCCCCAATACACAGTAATTATGACTGATAGTACCATTATCATGATAATCAGTTGAACCATTACGTACACTTTACGTAGGGAATGATATTTTCACGCCAGTACGAAGATCATGCTTCGTTAAATATTGGGCAAAAATTTTTATAATATTTGCAAAATAAATTTTAAATAATAATAAAACCTACGTTTTCTTATTGCATAAACCATGCTTAGGTATAATGTTTTGGTTATAAATTTGGCTATATTTATTGCTTTGAATGCTGAAAACATGCGAACATAAAATATTATATTTATGCCCTACATATATTCCTACATTCTTTATTATTGTACCGTCGGCTCAGTTGCACCAAGTTACCGGTTTAAAATGACATAATACTGGCAAATAACATGCACGTGAAGCAAAGTGCTTTTTCAAGCAGTCCCACTTTTACTATGGTCAGTATTTTTTTCTAGACATTCAATCATTTCTATCAAGAGCGTTCACTTAAATGCTTATTTTGTTTCATAGCGTACAGATATAAGTAGTTTAGTAACTTTATAAATTATAAACATTTCCCAGCCTAAGCCTTCGTATAAAACTGACCTGCTTCTTGAAAGGGGTAATCCATCCGTTCTTCCCCATAGTGAGAGCCCACCGCTGCACACATCAGTCGATACACTGATCGATAATTCTTCACAACACAAACACTTGCAGATAACTTACAATTTTTATCACGCTAAATCGAATCGCGATAGCAAACATCGTGCAACTGTCATCAACTAAGTGCCAAAATAAATACGACGGTATCTTAGTAGCTGGTGGGGATAGCACTAATAGTTGTGACTCGCTCACACACACGACAAACTAATTGGGTAAAGTGCTAAAAGCTAGACTTTATACCGTGACGTAACGACGTAGGCTTCAGGCAGGGTGGGGCACTAAGACCTGAGGAAGCCAAACACTGGGTTAGTCGGATTGGTAGATATTGTTTTCTGACGTATTTTACCCCAAAGATGCCCCATTTATATCAGGTGTGATGACACATACTTTGAACGTTGTATGTAGAAAAGTGCGTGATTTTCTAATATTTTTTTTAAATGAAAACAACTTTCACTGCCCTACTTTATGCGAAAAATACTTTAAAAACCTTTATCCTACTTCCTACTACTACTATAAAGGCGAAAGTTTGTAAGTATGGATGTATGGATGTATGGATGTTTGTTACTCTTTCACGTAAAAACTACTGAATGGATTTGAATGAAACTTTACCACAATATAGCTTATACATCAGAATAACATATAGGCTACAATTTTTGAGGTTTCTAATGTGAGGTCGTAAAAAAACACATTTTTTGCGCTACTAGACGGGACGAACCTGAAGTCCACGCGAACGAAGTCGCGGGCAAAAGCTAGTTTAAAATAAAAAGCAATGAAATTTGAACCTATTTTTCTTTTGTCGGGGAAAAATGTGCTCCAATTCTTCTTCTTCTTCTTTTCGAGTCAATGGCAATTAAACTTTCTGCGCCCAAAAAGTGGCAACATCAATGGCCTTCTGGTTGGCGCTGTAAAGGTCCTCTTGCGTGCAGGTGCTCCAATTCTAATAACAAGCGATGTCATAAATATCTAGAACATCATTAACACGTTCCGGGACACTACTCCAGACACAATAGATGTTTTATTGTTTTCACGCCTGTGGGCGGGCACTGTCCCGGAACGTGTTAACAAGGAACATCATAGGGCAAATAAATAAAGGCTGAAAATAGCTTAGAAAATACGGAGTAAAACTATTGCCACATAATTCTGCAGAGATAAGTGGACTAATATGTTTAAATAATAGCAAAGATTTCCAGGTAAGTACTTATATCTAATGCAAATACTTTGTCACAGGATTTGTTTAACCAGATAGAGATAATCGGTCTTTTTATACCAGATTAATTAGCTTATCTCCCCCCACAAATAGCACAAAAGCTGTCAATAACTTTGTAGCAAATATTAAGATATTAAACAAACCTCCAGTTATTTTCCACTTTATAGACATCTAGCGATTTTCTCACATTTATAAAATGCCTATCTTTACTATATAAACACTGATAAAAAAAGGAAAAATAACTTTTTAGCATGTGGCATTTATTATTAGAAATGAGAATTCCTTCTAATAGAAAACTACCTACGATGAATGCAGTGCATCAGTCATCTGTAATTTATTTCTTGGTGTTTATTCGTACCTACATATACTGTTATTATTATGTAATTACTTTTATCATTAACAGTTTAATAACTTTTTGCTCAGTTGTACAGGAGTTCTGTTTAAATATTATGTTTCTGATGAGGAAATAAATATATAAAAAACTTTATGGAATTCGTAGTATTCGTAGTGGAAGTAGGAAGGTATTTTGTAATTTTTTTAAATCTCACGAGCTAAAGTCCTCCTGACCAAAAATATCTGGTTAGTGTTATCTATCCTATACTTCTTATGATGACGTTCCAAATTTGAATTGTTCGTTCGTTGGTTAGTGCTAAGTCGATGATAAAACAGGCCTTCAGTATACAGAGCCTCGAATAAGTTTATAATTTTGTCATTTTCATTGTTACAACATTTCTTGTTTAGCTACATAATTCCATTTGTAGTAGTATGATCCTAAATATAGTATGAACGAATCAGTTAGCTGGCTCTAGGCCAAAACATATATTCTGAGGTCATTGGCAGAACATGAAACTACCGTATCACACAAGACATTGTAAAGAATGATTTAATTTGTAGTCATAATTTCAACATATGTACCTACAATAATATTAGGTAGGTATCTACTCGTACATACTTTGTTAAGTTAGCCTGTAAAATACTCACTGCTAAGCAGTACCTTTACCCTGAGTTGACGTCGGTTTAACTCGCCAGCGACTACGTAAATAAAGTCTATGGAAAATTGCACAGCGCCCCTAGCGGTCACTTGTAGAACTAAAATTTTCCATACAAAAAGTTACGTCGTCGCTAGCGAGTAAAACCGCCGTAAACTCATGGTACCTGTACAGAGGCCTAAACCTCAAGTACCACGCGGGTTCTGTGCGTGAGAATTAAAACATGGAATTTGATTGGAATTAAAACATCGCAATACGAAATTTGTAAATCTATTCAAAAGCAGAGCAGCTCAACTGCCTAAGCCTAAGATCGCAATATACCTAAACACGAAAATAAACGCTTTGTAGGTATTTGTAATTTACTTTCTTTAATTGTATTTCTTCCTTTTAATTTAAAATATACGTTTTGGACCTTTTTACTTTAACTCGTCAAGTATGTGTAAACGAGACACAATAGAAATTCCATTGTTATGCGGCGCCCGGCTGTCGTTTGATACCTGACTAATTAATATCATTTGTGATGAATTAATCTAAAGGTTTGTAATTATCTACAGACGCCTTAATTTCCGTTTGTTTACTTTTGCACCTCTTTGTGAATTGCTGTGAGTATTTTCCTGACAGGCATATTTTGATAAAACTGAAAGTGTACCTTAGTCAACGTACTTAGGTCAAGTGCAGCCGTTCCCAAGCTCTTACTCTCGTGGATCACCTTTGAAATTTAGCTGGTCTTTTTGGGGGTTACGGCTTTAGGATCAAACCAGCGGGCTAAAGATGCGCGCCTATTTATCATTTATCGATACATTTCAAACGTCATTTTATACTTAATTAAAAAGGTTTTTACTAACATTAATGTATGTATTTGTTCTTAAAGCAGTTTGGATTGCCTGACAAGTGAAAAAATGTGGGTAAACATGTTGTTAAGGAAATAAAATTATTTCATCGACGCGATAAACGCTCGAGCCGTGCATGTGACTTACAGGGCTCCAAGTCTCATGTTAATCGAACTTTTCCCGAAATGAATGGAAATTAAGGCGTCTGTAATTACAAACGGTAAACCATTTTACAGTAATGTATCTTTATACACGTCAAAAATGTACCGCGCGGAAGAAATCGAAATAGGTACATAGACATCGTGGCCCTGATAGTTGACAGCTAGTACCTACACGAGCGATGCGAGTCATTCCTTTCAGATAGTTTACAAATTAATTAATGACTACGAGATAGAATGTGTATTAACTAATTGACAGACAGCGTCAACAAACAAAACCGGTTAAGTGCGTGTCGGACCCGCGCACTGAGGGTTCCGTGCCACCCTTAACTGAATTCAGGGTCCACTTACTTTCACTTAACGAAAACATCACAATATATTGCGACAGCAAAAATAACTTTGCTTTTCATAGTGTTTGTATGAAAGACAAAGATATATTTGCGGTTGATAAAAATGTGCAATATCTCAAAAACTACTGGTTCGATCTCCTTCAAACCAATTTTCGTTGCAAGTTTTTGTTGAGATCTACATTATATATTTTTTTCAAAATTTTCACTTTCTTAGTTCAAAAGTTAGAGGGGGGGGGACGCCCATTTTACCACTTTGGAAGCGTCTATATCTCAAACCTTACACTTTTAGAAAAAATGGTTTTAGAAACCTCAACATCATTTTAAAAGACCTATCCATAGACACCCCACACGCATAGGTTTGAGTAAAAAAAATTTTTAGGTTTTAGTTTCATGTATGGGAGCCCCCCTTAAATTTAATTTTTTCTTACTTTTTGTATCTGAATCGGAAAGCGGTGAACAAAATACACCTACCTACCAAGTTTCAGCTATGTGATACTTATAGTTTCAGAATAAAGTGGCTGTGACATACGGACGGACAGACAGACAGACAGACAGACAGACAGACAGACAGACAGACAGACTTGACGAAACTATAAGGGTTCCGTTTTTTGCCATTTGGCTACGGAACCCTAAAAACAGTTAAACCGCAAGCGAAGTTTATTACCTATATATAACTAAACCAAAAATCTATTGTCAGTACCCTTGACATAATAGATCTCACCTCTTTAATATTTATCCTTCAAATGTTTCGATTAAAAATGCTCATTTAAGGTTTTTAATTTTAACAGACACCAATGAAATAGTAAAATTTTCAAAGTTTGAAATCCTTTTTTTTTCATATATTTTGTGTCAAAACTAAGAACTTCACATGAGCATTCTCTGAACGGCTAAATTTAATATCCAGTAATTTCATGCCAATATTATAGACTAGCTGTGCCCGCGACTTCGTCCGCGTGGAATAGTGACTTTGGATAGAATTTTTAATTTATGGCTTATGATTTTACAAGATACTTAAGTATAAGTACTTATAAGTAGGCAAGATATAAAGTATTTATATAGTACATTTTAAAGTATTTATATAGTACATTTTAGTACTCACTTATCATTAAAATTGGCCATATTACAACAATAAGAAGCAAGTAGTAGGTACATCAAAGGTGATCAATTATTATGACCATACCGATTATTTGGACGTTCACAATTTGTATTTCGATTAGGAATTCCTTTGTTTGATAGGATAATATGGTTACTTTACTTTTAACTACTACTTTGCCACAAAAAAAACTACTACTTTACTAACATTTTACTTTGTTGTGTGGAAAAAATGGATCTAAATATAAATTTTTTCATGGCACTGTTTTGTTATACTTTGGCAAGTACCATAAAGTACCAAATATTCATTTAATTTATACAAACCAATATGGAGGAAACACTACACATTGAATTAAAACACTTTACAGATTCATTTCCACCCACATTTATTTTAAATTGTTTCGCCTCGGCCCCGTCCCGCCTTAGCCCCGGCCCCATCGAACGGGATAAAAAGTATCCTATGTCCTTCTCCTGGTACTAAGCTACCTCCCCACCGTTTCGTCCCGGTCCCGTGCTACCCCAGCCCCGGCCCCGTCTAGCGGGACAAAAAGTATCCTATATGCTTTTCCTGATTCTAAGCTACCACCCCACCAATTTTCAGCCAAATCGGTTCAGCCGTTCTCAAGTTATAAGTGTTGTAACAAACACGACTTTCTTTTATATATATATATTTTCTGCCTACCCCCTAAGTCTATTGGCGTGATTATTTCTATCCTAGTTTACTCTCCAAGTGATGCTGAGTCAAATAAAAAAAGCCCCATCAAAATCGGTCCAGTAGATTCTGAGATTAGCCCGGACAAACAGACAGACAGACAGACAGACAGACAGACAAAAATTTTAAAAATTGTTGTTTTGGCTTCTATTGCGGTAATTAAGACCCCCTGTAACAATTTTTCATAAAAATCTTCAATGTACAGAAATCGATCTTTTACAGTCTTATTATATATGTATAGATATATAGATATATGTATGTATATGTATATGTAAATATGTAATATGTATATGTATATATATAGATAGATAGTGCCATCCACGAAGGCGCACGCCACCTTTCGTTCTAATCGTTTTAAGTACATGTGTGCAAGTTTTTGGCAATATTTGATGATGCTATAATGAATTTAATTATTACATATTTATTTTATGATTTATAAATATTTGCCACACACCCCACACCCCGCGCTATCCTTATTCAAAAATGAACGCCGAACGCCTTCGTGGATGGCACTACCTATACCCTTTATTCAAACCTGTGGATACTTCTTCAATAACGTAGATACCGAACCATACCTTTTACCACAGATAATTTAAAAGGATCGTGTGCAGGCGTAGCTCGGCGCGAGTTTTCATACATTTCGAACGCCAACGGTCGAAATATGCTTGCGGGGGAAAGCGTTTTCCTACCCGTAAACCTTTATGGCATGAGACAAATTTGGTCTCATTCGTTTTCATAAATCCTGAACTACGCTTGTACGTCTTCGATTTTTTGTACAAAGGCTTAATTAGTTAAAAAGGGACGAAATTCCGAAGTGATTTTTAGTGAAAAAAAAGTTAATGTTTAGGTTCATTCATATATTTTCTGAAACATACAATATTTAAAAAAAATAAAAACGTACAAGCGTAGTTTTTTAAAATATCTCTAATATGTTAATAAATTGTCAAAATCAGACAATGTTTAAGGGGTGGAAAACGTTTTCTCTTTTTGTATGGAAGTTTGTGCGCACCGATCCTCTTAATACTACTTGTTTTTTACTGACTTTAGGTCTAGAATGGTTCAGAATGACTTTATATGCCTCTTTAAAAAATAGTAAAAATAAAAGGTGTCACAACTCATTTAAATTGTTAACAAAAAAGCCATTGTTTATTTAGCTTATCATTATTGGCTAGCACCACAAGTCCAAAGTGTTCACGTGTTTTCCTTATTTTTCCACGAAATAAAGACGTGAGTTTATTTACATTAACATTTTTAAATAATAAAAAACAACATAGGGGTTTGTCACTTTGCTCCATAAAAAATAAAGTTTTCTTGAATTTATATTGAATATTTACCTACTTAAGTACCTAATTCTCTTATGTCCAATTGTCCATTCCTGAATTAGCGAAGCCTTGACTGTGGAAGTCTCGACATAATGTCCCAGTCTTACACCAGGGTAGCGCTCGAAAAACTTGTTTGCGTCTATTTACTGATTGAGAAGTTTTTTTTATTGCTTTAAAAAAAATACATTTTTTTTTTCTTGTTAGACATTTTTAATGGCATTAGGGAATGAACTTACTGAAATTCGTTCTTCGCTGTCGGTAGGATTATCCCAAACTCCCTTCCATTTCATGTTTCTTGGTCACAAACACGGTGATATTATTATAATCACAAATGTCTATCTAATTTCTTGTTTTATGTGACAATTTATTTATATCTACATCGAAATATGTAAGGGGCGTTCATTTAAAAAACCGGCCAAGTGCGAGTCGGACTCGCGCACTGAGGGTTCCGTGCCAACTTTAACTGAATTAGGGATTCTTACTTCCACTTAGACAAAATACCACAATATTTTGTTGACCGCAAATATAACTTTGTCTTTCATACAAACACTATGAAAAACAAAGTTATATTTGCGGTTGATAAAAATGTGCTATATCTCAAAAACTGCTAGTTCGATTTCGCTCAAACCATTTTTCTTTGAAAGTTTATGTTGAGATCTACATTACATATTTTTTTCAAAATTTTCACTTACTTAGTTCAAAAGTTAGATGGGGGGGGGGGGACGCCCATTTTACCACTTTGGAAGCGTCTATATCTCAAACGTTAGACTTTTAAAAAAAATGGTTTTAGGATCCTCAATGTCATTTTGAAAGACCTATCCATAAACACCCCACACGTATAGGTTTGAGTAAAAAAAAATTTTTTTGTTTTAGTTTCATGTATGGGAGACCCCCCTATAATATCATTTTTTCAAATTTTTTGTACCTGAATCGGAAAGCGGTAAAGAGGATACACCTACTTACCAAGTTTCAGCGGTGTGATGCTAATAGTTTCAGAATAAAGTGGCTGTGACATACGGACGGACAGACAGACAGACAGACAGACAGACAGACAGACTTGACGAAACTATAAGGGTTCCGTTTTTTGCCATTCGGCTACGGAACCCTAAAAACCGGCCATGTGCGAGCAGGACTTGCGCACTAACGGTTCCGTACCATTGTTTAGGTATAAATGAACGAAAAACTTCGATTCGAATTCGAGCAAAAAAATAATAAAAAAAATTAAACCGCCTTCAAAAAACTTAATAGAAAGCTTAAAATAACGCATTCGTCTTCTATTTAGAAGAATCAAATTATTTTTCGCATAGGTACCTATGTGTGTAGATTGTTGGTGTACCTACCTACGTAAGTTTGACATCATGCACCGACTCCAAAAGAGTTCGTTTCTTCAAAAAAGAAGACGAATGCGTTATTTTAAGCGTTTATAGTCAGTTTGGTGGTTTATTTTTTTATTTCATGATTTTAAGTTATTTACCCATATTATCTTAAAAAGTACTAGACCGTACCCTCAGCAAAAATATACTTGATTTAATTTTTTTTTTAAATATTTCATCTATGACTTCTCGTTTTCGAGAAATCCATGGTCAAACATAAACATAAATTTTGCACGTGTTTGAAAGCCTTATCAGGTAAACATACTTAAATTACATCCAATTCTAACGATATCACGTACATATAGGTCGAATTGAATTGAATACTCCTTTTCTAAAGTCGGTAAAAAAGGCAAAACGTCGCGTTAATTGCATGTATCCCTTAAAAACTTATTTTATTTTGTTTTAAGCATATGTTGTTATACATAATTTGTGACATTAGAATAATTAGATACGGGATTGCTACCATAAACAATATATAATTTGTGACAATTTCAATTGTCTAGCTATAGCGGTTCTTGAGATACAGTCTGGTGACAGACAGACGGACGGACGGACAGAGAGCGAAGTCTTAGTGATAGGGTCCCGTTTTTACCCTTTGTGTGCGGAACCATAAAAATGAACCGTTCCACCGCATCCTTAGGTAAGCGCAATGACGCTACCAGGAAAACCGTTTATCGAATGAATTTGCTAATTACTTAAACGACACTGTTTCACTTATTGTTTTCCAATTGTTCCGAGATTATTAACGAGTTCATAAAACTATTAGGATTCCAAACTGTATTGGAGATTAATTATTTAAGGACGTCACGCCAGGGAAAGAAAAGCTAGCATAGGTATTATTAGACTTCCCAAAAAAAAATAGTTATAACAGCACATGAAAATAACAATACTTATTCTCGTTATGACTTCTCATATCTGTGAAATCCGTGAACAAACATACTTACATACACTTACAAAAACCACACGTGCTGGAAATATACATCAATTTGTTTAATATCTTATACATACAAATAAACAATTGTATTTGTATTTTATTTATTTGTATACAGGTCGAACTGATGAGGTTTTTTTTTGAAGTCGGATAAATATTATAGCCATCAAATACTTTGATTAAAGTAAAATAGCGGAAGATAGGTGACGCGCCACTCGAAAGTGGACCGCTAAAATAAGGCCCCCGTCGCCTTCAGTTGCAATCGGGATTGCGTGCGCGGGTGACATTTATAGACGTGTGACGTAAGGAATGTGTAGTGCCATTTTTTAGCTGACAATTAGTATGACATGCCGTATCTTCCGCTATTTTACTTTAATCAAAGATCAAATACTTACTTAACAATTAATTCAAAAAGCAGCTTGAGAGGAAACAATTACATCTTTTCTTGTTTAGCGGAAAAATATCTGTCACTGTGAACAATCATAAAAGAGCACGGTGTGACAATAGCGACATTGGCAATTGGCGTAATTGTCGTGGATGTTGCGCGAGCCTGGTTCGGTTCCTGGGCGAGACAAGACACTTCAAGGCGTGAGGAAAATAGCGATAATCACGATCTCCAGATGGCGACAATGATTATCTTGCTAGAAAATACTTTGTTTTTTTCTTCCTAATCCGATTAGTTTTTGCTTGATTTGAAAATTATCTATAGTCTATGTTTCCAGAGGCATTTTTATGCGACCATGGAGAATATCTGAAGTTATTTTCTATATTTTAGTAAATATACATCATAATATAAATTGCACTTGTAAAAACGAAACTTGTCGAATCGAACCCCGTGTCTTACGCTATCCGGGCGCATGTCTAGGTATCCACTCGGCCACTGTCACATTGGCAAGCCTGTTGAATTTTGCAAGTGCCTTCTTTAACGCGTAGGCTGCGTGACCTCTTCAATGTTGCGAGATTGCTCTCACAATATCCGAAAAACAAATAGACATCAGTTCCTTAACAGTGAACGGTTCTATGTTATTCTATCAACAAATAATAAAATAAAAAGCAAATATTAGATAAATCGTAATAAGTCTTAAACGCAAAAGTATACTATATATACTACTATAATTAGATATGAGTATTTTTTTTGAAAACCTCCCTTAAAGCCAGATATCATTTGATCAATGCAAGCTTCTATCATACCACCTAAGATGATTAAGTTTTTCGTAAATTTTCACGGGCCATTCAAATAATCATGTGAGTAACACGTGATTGGGAAAACAACCCTAAAATATTTTATTTATATAAATGACTCGAGAATAGCAGAAGAACAGGTTTTATTTCGTCTTTAACACCAAGGTAATAGGTATCATATTTTATATGGAAATGTGTAAAACTGACATTAAATAATAACAATATTGTATTTTGCAACTTTTTGGGTCGATCATTAAAGCTCACTCACCTACATTTTTCGTTTTATTTGAGCGTTGGGAATAATATCAGATCACCTACCCACAGGATATTTAAGTTCTTCAGAATACAGTCAACATAGCCTTGACCTATGACCTTATGAGTGTTGAGTGACGGAGTTAGTATTATTTTATTTCAATCCGGAACTTCACTATCTTTATGGCACAGAGAACAAAAAATAGAACGAAGACATGCATCATAAAAAAACTTAAAAACCTACCTAGGTATTCAAAACGATACCGTTTTCTTGTGGCAAGGTGTGATGCTGGCTGCGTTGCCGCGTTGGATAGCTATGCGAATCCTTTAAGCTGGGAACCAGACAGAATTATAAATTGCACTTGTAAAAAGCAACTGTGACTCTGTGACAGACGAGGAATCGAACCCCGTGTTTTACGCTATCCGGGCGTATGCCTATACCACTCGGCCACCGTCACATTAACAAGCCTGTTGAATTTTGCAAGTGCTTTCTTTGAACGCGTAGGCTGCGTGACCTCAGTTTGTATACTGACAAAACATCAATGTATGGGCGAAACGGCAAAATTTATAATTTTAGTTTGTTGCTGCTGTGTTATAGCTCCAAGTGAGTACATTATAGAACACAACTCTCCCACCCCCCCAACCCGCCGCTTCACCCCTCCCCCCCTTGATAAAGGTCCCAAATTTAATATTTCCTCTATTTTCAGGAAAACTATACAAGCTAGGACAAAATGGTCAAGGACTAAATTATTTGTCAATAAATTACCTACAAATAAGTATTAACATTCATTTTGATACGAGTTATAGTTTTTAAGCTATGGAGCATCAAAGAGTACTAAAAATGTGCGCTTAGCAGAAATACAACATTTAACACAAAATAAACAATATAATTTATAAATTTTCACAAGAAATGCGTTTCTGTAGTACATACCTATCTAAAACAAATCAATATCGTCAGTGTTATCTTCTAAGGTTTGTCGAATCTACTAAGGCCCCAATGTCTGCATATGGTGGAACAACGGAATGCACCTTTAACACATCCACATATTTTTCTGTAGCCATTTTTGCAGCTGCATGATATTGTTTTCAGTATCAATCGAGAGCTTGATCAAAGTATGCATGGAATGCTGACAAGCTGAAGAAGGTGGTCTTTTCATAATAATACCGTATTGTTCTTGAGAGTTGGTCAAGAAGTGAAGTTGAAGTACCTAAATGTTTCGTAACACGATTATACTTTTTTAGGTTTGCTTAGCCCCATACTATGCAAGAATATATTTTTCTCCTGCCTTTTTACCTCCTCGCGTTAGGCATCAGGAGTTATTGTATCTTGCAAGTCGATGTTATATGTTATTGAATAGACTAAACCTTTCCTGTGCCTTAGAATGCCGAAATTATGTAGTACGTCGAAAAGACATTGTCGTAGTGGTTAGGCAAGACATTGATCTGTTGGTTCTTTTACTGGGATTGACTCCACCACGTAAGAATATATTCTACTACATCTGCATTCTACAACAAAGGAAAGGTTTAGTCTTTCCTGTTTGGTAAAAAGACCGAGTTAAAAGATACAATAAACGTTTAAAATAACCCGGATGCTTCACGCAAGCAGATAGAAGAGGCAGGAGAAAGATATATTCTCGGATAGTATCATAGTAGGTACCTAAAAAGTATAAACGATATAAGAGAGGTCCACTTTTACAAAAACATTGATCTGAAGAACAATACAGTGGTGATATTATCAAAGTTTCCATCTTCAGGGGCTGCTTGTCAGAATTCAACACATAGGTACTTTTCATCAAGTTCAATTATGGCGAGCAAATTCATTCAACCCAGAAAACTGAAGCTGGATTTTTTTTTTAACTTCATACCCTAAATACCACATAGGCACCAGCTCCACAGTAGATACTGAAAATAGTATCATGCAGCTTCAAAAAAGGCTACAGAAAAGTATGTGGATATGTCAAAGCTGCATTCCGTTGTTCCACCATATGCATACATTGGGGCCTTAGTAGATTCGACAAACCTTTAGAAGATAACAATGACGATACTGATTTGTTTTAGATAGGTAAGTACTACAGAAACGCATTTCTTGTGAAAATTTATAAATTATATTGTTTATTTTGTGTTAAATGTTGTATTTCTGCTAAGCGCACATTTTTAGTACTTTTTGATGCTCCATAGCTTAAAAACTATAACTCGTATCAAAATGAATGTTAATACTTATTTGTAGGTAATTTATTGACAAATAATTTAGTCCTTGACCATTTTGTCCTAGCTTGTATAGTTTTCCTGAAAATAGAGGAAATATTAAATTTGGGACCTTTATCAAGGGGGGGAGGGGTGAAGCGGCGGGTTGGGGGGGTGGGAGAGTTGTGT
Organism: Pyrausta aurata; assembly: GCA_963584085.1. Taxonomy (NCBI): domain Eukaryota; kingdom Metazoa; phylum Arthropoda; class Insecta; order Lepidoptera; family Crambidae; genus Pyrausta; species Pyrausta aurata. The sequence goes on along the minus strand of OY757278.1, from coordinate 8,551,338 downwards.
TCTATAATGTACTCACTTGGAGCTATAACACAGCAGCAACAAATTAAAATTATAAATTTTGCCGCTAAAAAATCTAGAATGAATATACTATAAAAAAACATATAACAACTACAACCAGATATTAAATTATTATTGATTTGTCTATATGTTTTGTTTCTTTGTGTCAGATAAGATTAAAAAATACTAAATGGTCAATAAGTTTTACAATCATAACGCTTCTAGAGCGACTGCTATTATTCCGTTCCGTTCCGTTCCGTTTACGGTAACGTTTTTGTTACATTGATTTATTTTACATATCTGGATAAAAACGGGTAGTTACTTATCGTGGCTCTTCTAACTTTTGTCTCAATTCTGTGTTTAAAACATGGTGTTTAATTTTCTTGGAGTTAAAGAGTAGCTGGGCGATCAACAAATGTAGATAATATCCACGAGTGTAATTTATCAATGTAATGTTATTAAAGACATTTTGTCATTCAGTTGCTGCGTGATTGAGCAAGTACTGATTGTTCTTGATTTGTGATAGATTGTTTCTTAGAATGATTTCTTTCGACTTCGACTGACAGACGACATTAAAATGAGGAGCAGATCTATGGCTATTGAATAAGTACTAAAGGCCCTTATCACACTGGTAGTGCTAGCGGGCGCGCGGCGTGGACGTTGCGGACCCGCTCCGCCCAAAACACGCTTGCATTTCACCAGTATGATAAGGCCCTTTGTTTTCAATTTTCAAATAAATTCAATCAAAAAACAGACGTTAGTCCATAATAATATGTACATTGATAGAGTATTATCATAATAATTCATAGGGTGCACAAAATTTCACACTCTTTTGTGCACTATAATATGTCCCGCGCAGTTGGTTAGTCGTTGTGGCTGGCCACCGTAGTCGAAAATCGGCTAGGGGACTATTATTATTATGTATATGTAGTTTATATAGTATTATGTATAGTATGTCTTGTAGAGTCAAGAGCAAACTTAAACAAATAAAAAAGAAGCCGCGAAAACATACGAAGTCGTAAATACACTTATTATACGTAACGATTCTAAGTAAATAGTATTAGTTGCATTGTGTGATCGCATTGTGCAATATTATTAATCCCTTTGTTCATGACCACCTGTCACCTTTAACTTGGTAATAATAACTAGTATTTTTTCAGCTAAAAATCTTTCATTCAATTATTTTACCAAAACTATTAATTTATTTACTACTAAAATAACTGTCAGGATACAGTTTTTATTTACGAGTAATTTAAACAATTTATTCTCTAACATATGAATCACTCTTGATTAAGATCCATAGTAGTTTTTAGGGTGACGTAGGAACTAAAATCTAACCACACCTTCCCCCACTCTCTAAATTTTAAACTAAGAAAGTAAATATAAAAAAAAACTTTATGTAGATTTTATCAAATACTTTTAACGCAAAATGGTTTGAAAGAGATTGGACAAGTGGTTTTGGAGATAAAGCGTATTTTCAACAACCGTAAAGATAACTGTCCTTCTCAAAAACACTATGAAAAAGTAATTTTTGCTGTCGACAAAATATTGTGGTATTTTCGCTAGAAAGTAAGTGGACCCCTTATTCAGTTTAAAGTTGGCGAACCCTCAGTGGGCAAGTCCGACTCGCACTTGCCCGGTTTTTTTGAGTTTTAATAACAAACAGTAATGTAGACGCGGCGGAGAGCTTTTATATTATGTTTAACTAGCTGACGGCGAAATCTATACTTACTAATATTATAAAGCTAAAGAGTTTGTTTGTTTGTTTGTTTGAACGCGCTAATCTCCGAAACTACTGGTTCGAATTGAATAATTCTTTTTGTGTTGGATAGTCCAGTTATCGAGGAAGGCTATAGGCTATATAACATCACGCTACGACCAATAGGAGCAAAGATATAGTGGTAAATGTGTAAAAAACGGGAGAAAGAAGTCACTTTTCCACGCGGACGAAGTCGCGGGCAAAAGCTAGTTTTTCATAAAATTTGGTATGCGACTCCGGCGCAAGCACCCAACCACACTATATCGTTCCTACTTGGAGCTTATGACTGCCACTGTTCCTACCTCGTCGGGACTGAGGTAGAAACGCAGTTTGCAGTTGACGACGCGTTTGGTGTACCTAGTGGTTAGCGCTCCTGAGTACTATGCTGGCGGTCGCGGTTTCGAATCCTGCAAGGGGCAAATGATTACGTGATGAGCACGAACATTTGTACCTAAGTCATGGATATGTGTGTAAGTAAGAAGAAAAAACGTTTATTCAGCACCAAAATATTTTTACAAAATTTTCCTTTAAGTAACACTTAAAACTAAACTAAACATTTTGCTCTTACTTTTATGATAACAATTTTTGGCACTGAAATGGCCTTCGCTCAGGAGCCCTATTTTTGAATCACTCGCGTCAAGATGGCGAGTGATATTCAATGATTAAAGTCGAATTTTGGAATGAAAACCAGTTGTAATCTACACAAAAAGGATTTGAAAAATCATTGCTCAATTTTGTGAGTACTCACGTCTAGATTTTGAGTGATTTCCGTTGATTTTTAATGTGTTTTCTAACGAAATTCACACGCCATATCCAAGCGAGTGATTCAAAAATAGGGGCCCAGTATGTTTCAGTGACGGCAAAAGCACGTCACGACTACTGGTATTCTGCGAAGACCATTTAAGATTAGCCCCAGGCGAGACCACCAGCTATCACAATAGATATCTATATAAGTATAGTATATCAATATATGTATATATCTATATAAGTGCCCCCCGTGTGTCGATATTCAGAAATAACTGACTTTTTTTACTTTTAATTTTTATATGTCTTAAAGTATTTATGGGAGACGCCCCCGTCAAAAACGTTGTCTGGCATTCGTAACGCAAGGAAGAAAATTCCTTACTTCGAAATCAAGACTATTGGTGAGTTCATGTCAATGTTGGAAAACTTTCACGCATTTTCTGAGTTTTAAGCTGTACCTACTACATTTTTTTTACTTCTAGTTTGCAGTTTCTATTCTATAATGATATACTAACGTGTATAATTAAGATAAGGACCAAACAATACAGGTCAAGTACTACCTTTACTACTAATTAATTTCTGAATTTAACAAATTGGATTAAATTTTACAAAATTTGTTATTTCTTAGCTAAATTACAACTTTTTTTATTATGAATAGCTTTATCGTACAAACATTTCTGTAAAAGTTACCTCCGTTATCAATAAAGTAAATGATGACGTTTTTTTTGGCCCCATACTTATCTGCAGTCCTATTCTAAACACAATGTAGGTATATATATTTTTTATAAGGCACATACCCCAGAAGCATTCGAAAGGTATAATAGGGTTTGTGAGCGTGAGTTCAATAAAAGTATTATATGTCGAGTGCTATTATAATACTTACTTATGTTTATTCATATCATAACAAAAGCTTTAGACGAATGAATGGTTTGACGTAGAACCGGTAGCGCGGCAGACCTCAGCCCACCTACCTACCACTTACACGTAAAACTCTTTCTACATACACTATTGGCATTAATCATTATTATAATTTCAAAAATATAGTGCAGCTTTTAAAATTAAAAAAAAAAACGAAATAAATAAGCGCGCCCTGAAATGCCCCTTCCCCTTTTAATTTAGACAATTGTGTATACCGGGTGTGTCATATATTGTACTCTTTATTTAAATATTCAGACAATGAGTCTTTTAATAACACTGATTCATGTATTGTTTTAAAATAAAAATGGTGTATTAATATCTCTCGTTAATCTAGAAATCTTTGCAATCCCTTCATCATTTTATTGGGCCATAAAAACTGTCTTAAAACAATAAGGATTAGCGTGATGCGTGTAAGCAGATAAATTAACTTCTTATAAGAACGTCAACAGTTTTTATTTTGTTCTATTACCATATTCGCGGGGGTATAAGTATGTGGTTCAGTTCAAGTGTTTTTATTTGACTAGTTACGTTGTATGCGCGTGTATTTTTTGACGTGTAAGGATTGTAGTTCCCTTTGAGTAGCGCTTGAGGTGTTCAGTGCGTTCTGACAGCGGCGGCGCGTACACACGGTACGAAAATGCTGACGCCCTTTTTGAAACAGGTATTGTAGATTTTTTGTAATATATTTTTTATTTATTTATTTACTATTATCACGGTATTTGTATATTATTTTAAAATATAAATGTATTTTTTAAAATTGTTCAATATTTAAAAAAGTAATCTGCAATGTAATAGTTACAAATCATTTTATTTCTACGGTTAGTTTTTTATTTATTTAAATAATGGCGATAGAAAACTAACCTTCATGCACGTAGTGATACGATAAATACTTAACATAAGTAGTTTTAAATATAAAACATTTCCTTTTGTCGAGGTCAAGGCTCATAATTAGTGATTTGGATTCAGAATCATTTCACTTAACAATGCCTAAGATAAACTAATTACTTACATAGCTAAAACAATGTTCGAGTGATTTGATAAAGCCAAGCTATTCGAAAGTGTCAAAAGTTTTTTGACAATCGAAAATTTAACCTAGTACTTAAATAATAATAATAAATTAAATAAATATGCGACAGACACACACCAATCATTTGGTTTCGAAGCAAATAATTTTATTCATTGTATTATGAATACCAGACATCGATTATGACGGGGCTTTCTCCCATAAATACCTAAAACTTAGGTACCAAAATGTTCGTGTTCATCACTCAATCCAGCGAAGGGCAAATCCTTGCGGGATTCGAACCCGCGACAGCTGGTTAAAAAGTCAGGAGCGCTAACCACTGAACCAAATTTGTCGTCACACAATACCCGCCTACCTACTTGCAAATCTATTCGTATTCATATAAAATGGTAACTTATTATAAAACCCATATCTACATGCAGGTAAAACAATGGAACCAAAATTAACGTTAATTAAAAAAATATTTAAATGAATATCATAACAATTACAAAACAAGTGTGAACAAGATGAATAAATAATACTGCAAAAATAATGTCAAACCTATGACAATAACAAGGTCGTCATTGAAGCCAAAGAATCACTAAATATCTGCATACAGAAAAAATAAAAAAAACAATAAAACCTAGGATCGTTATTTACAACCTGAACCTATAGGAGTTCTATCTCAATAGTTATTTTTTAAAATCTTAACTTTTGAAAATTATTACTTTAATTTAGACGTCGCAAAACCAGACGTATATTTATAGGTGATATAAAAACTGGTGACGTCCGTATTTTTTTTTATCGTGAGCTAAACCATTCAAAAGGTCTCTTTCTAGATACCCTATATTTGACCTTCAAAAAATTATCATGCTTGAATATTCTGTGTTGCATAAAAGCAGATTTTTAAGACCCCATTCCATTATCCCCATTCCATATTTATTTATTATTATTTAAGACCCATTCCATTTCACCCCCTATGAAATGAGTAACAAAGACCCAAAAAATATTACAAAGATCAAAAATGACAAAAATGTAGGCCAGGATCCTAGGAGAAGTCGACCTCAACACGACTGTGAAACCGTAAATTACGATGCATCTTTATATTTTTCGGTAGAAACTAGGATTCACTAATTGTGGTAAAAGTACGAATTATTCTGTTATCTTAATTCATTTCGAGTTTTTACTATTTATTACCTATATACTCTTTACCGAGACATGGTAAATGTTGATAAAAAGGAAATTCTTAACGTGTCAAATCTTATATAAATCAAATAAAAAGTAAGAATAATACTGATTAATAAATTAAGTACGTTGCATTAAAAAAATATTAATATTCGTTCGACATTTAAAAATACGAATTACCTCTTTATTAAGGACAACAAACAATTACATTAATGGATTGATCTTAAATGTTCTAGTATACCCAGCAGTTCTGCTGATAAGTAATTGAAATAATCGACTATAATGTAGGTACTAGATTTATTTTCCCAAATTCAACATTTACTAACCGTTTTCGGTAAATCTTAGCATGTACTAAGAATGTAAAATCGTGAAAGGTGGTCTTTTTTTACAACATCCTTATATTTCCCTGCCGTTATGGTTAAGATTAACCAGTAAAACCTAAGATTTACTAATATACGGGCTTTTACAGCAGATATGTCATGCATGAAAAAAGTAAAAAAAATGAAATAATTTTGAAATCTCCCCATTATACAAATGGGATCAAAATATCTGTCCGGTGCTGACATATATGTAATTTTGAGTTTTTATCAATGCAGTAAGGGACAAATTACTGTAATTGGTAGAAGACATTGTATCCAACCGTAAGGAACGCGTATTAATATTTCAACTGGCCAATTTATTTCTTGTAACCCAAGTAAGTTGGGTTGGCTTGGTCTGGAGTCAAGAGCAAACCCATACTAAATAAAAAATAAAAATAAAAATTGTGTACATGTAATCATTTTGATTAAGCTTATTTTTTTATTCACAATGTTATGGAAGTAGGCATTTTGTACTTTCCTTGTTCTGAAAAACATTGTCACATTACCATGCATTTTTATACAAGTATCTGCAATGGGTAATGCATCAAAAAATAAAATAAAGAATAAAAATTTGTAAGTAGTCGTCACCATGGAAAAGATATAACGATGAAATGTTTTTGGCAAATGAGCACGCAATCTGCAATGTAGCGCTGCAATTTATCTTTTAAAGTATTCTACCGAACTGGCAATGACAGACAATTTCATGAAGTACTTATTCACACACTTTTTTTTCTCTACGGCAGTCGTGGCCAATTCGATTTTCGAATCATGTAGGTACTCTTGTGTGCATGCTTGTGCATACGAGCCGTATTCGAGATTCAAATCACATTTATTCCCTAGGGAGATAATAGACTTCATAGAATATCAACATGAATATATAATGAATGTATAATGAATATATAATTAATATATAATGTGATAATGCCGAACAGGTGTTGTGTATGTTGAGATCGACCTTAAGTTGGCTCTAGGACTGAGGTCAAACTAAATAGTTACAAACAAAAGATTTTCGAAAATCAAAAACAGTCTTTCTTTATTTTCAATCATAATCCACCTTATTTATAGAAATACCTAGGCGCAGTATTTTAAATAAAATGTCAGTAAACACCTGTTTTCAAATTCTAATGGAATCGCGGTATATCACTACTTAGATTAAAAAGATAACGCCAATTAAAACGTATAGGTATATCTAAGAGTAAACCTTTGAATAAATTCGCTTAAGACTCTATTTTATCATACCTACCTACTTACTTATATATGTACTTTATGGTTCAACAAAATCAACTGCATGAAACATATAAAACAAAAGAGCTATGATCATTATAATCATGCTATTGAAAATAAAGCTATTTCATTCTGTTGGCATTAAATAAACAGATGTTTGTTTTGTCATTTTAATTTACCTCTTATTTTCATGTTTATGGAGTAGACAGAAATAATGAGATGAATCGCTAAAATAAATAGATTTCACGAATACCTACGATAATCTCCATTCAACATGTGTAGTAGGTATTATTGTCACCTTACTATGTCCTATAGATTCATTGATATTGTGTATTTATGAATGGAAGTATAATACAACAGACATGATCAGAAAAATATGTCAAATTATTACATTCTCCTTTTACTAAAAGTTTTTAGCAAATAACAAGTTTTATAAAATAAAATTCACTTGTAAAATGCAACTCTGTCAGATAAGGAATCGAACCCTGTGTCTTACGCTATCCGGGCGCATGCCTATACCACTCGGCCACCGATAGATTGGAAAGCCTGTTGAATTTTCAAGTGTTTTTTAACGCGTAGGCTGCGTGACCTCATCAAAGTGCAATTTATATTTTTAAGTTTGTATAGTTTCAAAACACTTTAAAAAACAAAAATATAATATAAATTACAAGTTTTTTTATTTTGTTTTTATCTTATTGTATAGATTGTTTGTATTTTTTATGTGGCAAATTCCTCTTTTTTATTTTATTTCTCTGTCGCACCGCCCACATTCATTTCTGCTTAGCCTAAAGGTATGACTGGTAGATAAACGTATAAATAAATAAAAAGTTTAATGTTTTGAAGGTAACGTCATCAAAGCATAATTTAAATTACTTTCCGTGTCTTTTAAATATCCTCCTTTAATATCGTTCACATACTCCGATATGAAGTTTTGACTGATAGTACTGAATATTTTAATTTGTCAAAGGATTAAAAGGGTATTTTTTAATTCGTTTTAGTTCGACTGCTAGCGTTAGTACATTAGGTATTCGCTTTTTCTCACAAAACAAAATTTAAGTAAAAGTTTCCACGCATAAAAGACGTCGTTGAATAACTTAATGTAGGCTGTTGGATTTAAAAGTTATGTAAAACTTCTTAAAAATTTTAGGTAACCTGGAGCCCTATTTTTGAATCACTCGCTTCAAGATGGCGAGTTATTTTCGTTCGAAGATGAATTAAAATAAGGAAATAACTCGTTTTCGAAAGAAAATCGCTCGTAATCGAACGAAAATCACTCGTAATATTGACGCAAGTGATTCAAAAATAGTACCCTAGGTTATTCAACCTTTTACATGACTAAGGCCTGATTTTTGGCATGGGTATGTATTCTGATTTCCACGCCAGTGGTAATTTTTTTTTTTAAATAAACAAAAATTGAGATTAAAGTAGGCTTTTTTTTTTCTCTTGCCTAACCCATCAAATGCGTATCATTTTTCAATTAAGTTCCTTTTATTTATTGGAAAAGATAAAGCTGTCGTTAAGCGTTTTACTAACCTCTGAAAAATTTATTTAATAAAATCTAAGAAAACATATGTTTATTTTATTAAATTAAGAGATATTTATAATAACTAAGGAGTGCAATCAGTCTACGCAATTTAGACCCAGATCTGTATATCATTTCCAATCTCCATCTTAATCAAGGTCTAGATTGAACGTCAACCGGCGAACGCAATCCCATATTTAGTTTTTAACACAATGAAATAACCAGAAAAAAAAAGATAAATGCTTTGCATTCTACATAGTCTGGCAACCTTTAAATATTAAATAAACACTGTGTTTGTTCCATTTTTGTTATTGGTCCTTCAATAATTCCGCGCCCTTCACTTCGTTGTTTATAAATCTGATATTCAAATCGAATCTAGGTAAAGTTGGTATTGGAGTTACGTCGAAAAATTTAAACAACAATGCGAGAAAAAATATGAGCTACGTTCTACTAGTTAACAGATCATTGACGTAGTATTTTCATGAAATGTCAAATCGAAATCTCGATTTCTGTGCGCTGTGACGTCAAACCCTATAAATGCTACTCGAAGTATTTTTTCCAGTGCAATTATTTATTTTATGCAATTGAACTGAAAACAACAATTTCTTGATAGTAACAGATCACACTTAAATGATTGACTGCTAGACTCTAGCAGTCAATCATTTAAGTGTGATCTAGCAGCTAGAGAATGGCACCTGGAGATCTATTTTTGAATCACTATTCTACCGAACTGGCAATGACAGACATTTTCATGAAGTACTTATTCACACACTTTTTTTTCTCTACGGCAGTCGTGGCCAATTCGATTTTCGAATCATGTAGGTACTCTTGTGTGCATGCTCGTGCGTGCATACGAGCCGTATTCGAGATTCAAATCACATTTATTCCCTAGGGAGATAATAGACTTCATAGAATATCAACATGAATATATAATGAATGTATAATGAATATATAATGAATATATAATGTGATAATGCCGAACAGGTGTTGTGTATGTTAAGATCGACCTTAAGTTGGCTCTAGGACTGAGGTCAAACTAAATAGTTACAAACAAAAGATTTTCGAAAATCAAAAACAGTCTTTCTTTATTTTCAATCATAATCTACCTTATTTATAGAAATACCTAGGCGCAGTATTTTAAATATAATATCAGTAAACACCTGTTTTCAAATTCGAATGAAATCGCGGTATATCACTACTTAGATTAAAAAGATAACGCCAATTAAAACATATAGGTATATCTAAGAGTAAACCTTTGAATAAATTCGCGTGAGACTCTATTTTACCATACCTACCTACTTACTTATATATGTACTTTATGGATCAACAAAATTAACTGCATGAAACATATATAACATAAAACAAAAGAGCTATGATCATTATAATCATGCTATTGAAAATAAAGCAATTTCATTCTGTTGACATTAAATAAACAGATGTTTGTTTTGTCATTTTAATTTACCTCTTATTTTCATGTTTATGGACTAGACAAAAAAATAAGGAGATTAATCGCTAAAATAAAAAGATTTCACGAATACCTACGATAATCTCCATTCAACATGTGTAGTAGGTATTATTGTCACCTTACTATGTCCTATAGATTCATTGATATTGTGTATTTATGAATGGAAGTTTAATACAACAGACATGATCAGAAAAATATGTCAAATTATTGCATTCTCCTTTTACTAAAAGTTCTTAGCAAATAACAAGTTTAATAATAAGATATTAATAATAACTAAGTAGTGCAATCAGTCTACGCAATTTAGACCCAGATCTGTATATCATTTCCAATCTCCATCTTAATCAAGGTCTAGATTGAACGTCAACCGGCGAACGCAATCCCATATTTAGTTTTTAACACAATGACTTAACCAGAAAAAAAAAGATAAATACACGGCATTCTACATAGTCTGGCAACCTTTAAACATTAAATAAACACTGTGTTTGTTCCATTTTTGTTATTGGTCCTTCAATAATTCCGCGCCCTTCACTTCGTTGTTTATAAATCTGATATTCAAATCGAATCTAGCTAAAGTTGGTATTGGAGTTACGTCGAAAAATTTAAACAACAATGCGAGAAAAAATATGAGCTACGTTCTACTAGTTAACAGATCATTGACGTAGTGTTTTCATGAACTGTCAAATCGAAATCTCGATTTCTGTCAAATTACGCGTTGTGACGTCAAACCCTATAAATGCTACTCGAAGTAAATTTTTTCCCGTGCAAATATTTACTTTAGGCCATTGAACTGAAAACAACAATTTCTTGATAGTAACAGATCACACTTAACTTAACTTAAGTGTGATCTGTTACTTAACTTAAATGATTGACTGCTAGAGAATGGTACCTGGAGATCTATTTTTGAATCACTCGCCTCGAGACGAGCGTTTGTTTTCTACTGATTTTTACCACAGTTTGCAAGATACCTAACAACAACAGTACCTAAAAGTACCATGTTTGTTTCAGTCATGGCACGCGTCGGGGGTCCATTTCAACATGATCGGAGTTGGCATGATGATGGGATACACGTCTGCCCTGCTGCCTGCGCTGAAGGCGAAAGACTCCCCCATCACGATTGACCTGGATACTGCTTCTTGGATATGTGAGTAAACCTAATAATAACATAATAACGTCCTCTTTGCCGTATCAGACCACCGTTCAATCTCAATGAGGCCTTTTCTTTATTTTTATTTTGACTCCTATGGTAAATTCAAAATATTTTTTACAAAGATTACAAAATAATATAAATAGTGTATTTTTTATATTTATTTAAAGGTCAGCAGATGTTTGACCTCGATCGCACTTGCTGTCAAGTGTGGTTGAGGTCCAACGCCATCTAGTTCTATTAATCCGTACGAATTATTTTTGTTTAAAAATCTTCAATTGAAATTGGCAATCGGCGAGGGATATTATGTATAGTGTTCAAGTGTATCCGCAATAATTATTAAATAAATAAAATACACAATAGTGCAATTTGCTACCATACAGCAGATTAAAAAAGGTAACAATGTTTCTTTGTGAACAGTAAGTATACGTTAAAAATAAAGATTTACATAACCGTAAGAATGTGTCACTTAATTCGGCACTATAATAACATAATCAATCACTTACTATTAAACCTATAAAGGTTATTGTTTCAACATTTTAGAAAAAAACTATTTAGTAAGATAATATGGTAACATTTGCACACTGACTTAATTGCTGTCGGATTTTATCTATCAATTTTTGTTCGAGCATGAAATCTCACAAGCCTAGTTTGATACGTGAGGTTATTTTCTCACTATTGTAATCTTATTATGGTTAGTCCTTGGATGGGTATTACATGAATATGATACTAAAGTATTAATTCGCCAAATTAATTAATTTGCTAAATCAAAGACATCCGGTATAAATGTGTTTTTCCTTTTTTGCAATTCTATACGCCTTTCAAATAGGTATTAGTATAAAACGTAGATACTTCATTATTTACTTATTTCAATGCATTTATAATAATTATATATATTTTTTGTATTTACTTGCTATCATTTTTTATACTAGAATCAAACGAGGAGCAATATAACAATGCATTTTTAAATAGTTCTGGAGAGAAAGATTCTATTTTGAATCGCCCGTGACAAATTGTCAATTGTCACATGATTTTTATGTATGTTTGATTTTCGAATGAAAATCAATTAAAACTCAAAAGGAAGTTAAAAAATGGTAGCTCAATTTTGTATAACTTGTTTTCTTATGTATTTTGCGGGATCCTCGTTGACTTTAAATTCATTGTCGAACGATTATCACTCTGAAAATTGACGTTTTTTTTTAATTCTCGGCCATAAAGCAGATATTTGCCCTTTTTAGTGGTAATTTAAACAAAACAATTTGGTACAAATTGCAGGTGTTTTACCTATACCTACGTACTTAGGGCTGATCTTTTTTCAATCATTATCGATAAATTAAAATGTTCTATAGAAAAAATACAGTTTATTTATGTGGATATTTGATCGCATTTGCAACAGACAATTTCAGAACATTTACTTAGTATTTTTTAAAACACGAACATCAACGTTGGGTGCTCTTTAATGAAGTACCTAAGGTGACAGAAAAACCGGCCAAGTGCGAGTCGGACTCGCGCACTGAGGGTTCCGTGCCAACTTTAACTGAATTAGGGATTCTTACTTCCACTTAGCCAAAATACCACAATATTTTGTTGATTGCAAACATAACATTGTTTTTCATAGTGTTTGTATGAAAGACAAAGTTATATTTGCGGTTGATAAAAATGTGCTATATCTCAAAAACTACTAGTTCGATTTCGCTCAAACCAATTTTTGTTGAAAGTTTTTATTAAGATCTACATCATGTATTTTTTCCAAAATTTTCTCTACCTTAGTTCAAAAGTTAGATGGGGGGACGCCCATTTTACCACTTTGGAAGCGTCTATATCTCAAACGTTAGACATTTAGAAAAAATGGTTTTAGAAACCTCAATGTCATTTTGAAAGACCTATCCATAGACACCCCACACGTATAGGTTTGGGTAAAAAATTTTTTTGTATGCCAGCACAACATTTAATAGGTTACGTAGCAATTTAAAAAATAAAAGTGCTTCTATTGTTTTTTTTAAGGTATACAAACATGATATGGTACACCTATGAGTAGGGGATTATTGGGCATTCTAAAACAGTTTTTTTACATCATCGATCTCACTGTCGTTCGATCAATAATGTAAAAAAACTTTTTTAGAATGCCCAATAACCACTTTGCCAATCGCATACTTACTGTATTATTAGATTTCACTGTACTTTATTATTTTCTGTATTGTAAATTTTCACTGCTAAGTTTAAAACAAGTTTTTAATTTATTAACACTTCTGTCTTTAAATCATTTTGTCAAAATCCTTCAACGAAGACGGTCGAGTAAAAAAATCAGAATGCGATTTGTGAAACAAAAAGAATCCTTAGAATTGGAATGTATTTGCCCTGTAACAACAAATGAGGAACGGCGTCATGGAAATTTATTGCCAAATACTATACGAAGCATTGTTTGTGGACCATCAAATTGTGGAAAGACCAATTTAATAATAAGTCTATTGCTACATCAGGATGGACCACGTTTTCGCAACTTATATGTGTACTCTAAGTCTTTGTATCAACCTAAATATGTTTTTTTAGAGAAAGTTTTTGAGAAAGTTCCAGACACATCTTACAACAAATACAGCCACAATAGTGAAATTTTAAGCCCACACGAAGCTTTGCCTGATTCTATTATAATATTTGACGACGTGGCATGTGAAAATCAAAACAATATACGTGATTATTTTGCAATGGGTCGTCATAAGAACATTGATTGTTTTTATATTAATCAAACTTACACTAAGGTACCTAAGCAGTTAGTGAGAGATAATGCTAACCTCATCATATTATTTAAACAAGACGATATTAATCTAAGACATGTTTACGATGAACATGTAGGGTCTGACATGACGTGGTCTCAGTTTCGAGAAATGTGTTCAACTGTATGGAGCAAACAGTATAGCTATCTCGTCATCAATAAGGATTGTGATCGAAACAAAGGCTGTTACAGACTGAAATTTGATACATTTATAGTATTGGATTAAAGTTTTATATAGCTGTTACATACAACCCTTCAAATCAGTTAACTTTGAGAAGTTAAACAGTGTGGAATCTCTACAATGGAGCGGAACCTCAAGGAAGAAATCGTTAAGTCTGCGTCTGCTGTAAAGAGAAAGGTAGAAATGATAAAAGATTTAAGAAACAGAAATGATAAAGCACTAGAAACAATATTTAAACCTATTATGAACCCAATTAAATTATTAACTAATAAAATTAGCGAAAACGAAGAGCAGAATAAATTAGTTAAAAAAAGTAGACATTCGGAAAGCGAGTCGTCAAATACTTCTGCAGAGGATTTAAATTACTTTAAATCAGCGGTTGACGATGAAAGGAATTCAGATAATGAAGAAAATGCAGATGTTTGTAAGACATCTAACGACACCCTCACCACATCATCCTGTGAGGATCAGGATGATCATGAAAACTCATTTAAATCTCTTCAGTCATCACCAAGCATTAACAATGATACTTTATCGTGGTCGATGTCCTCTGAAGTAATGAAAGGAAATATACCTTATGGTGTAAGAAATGTAAAGGGAAAACTTATGCTCGGCAATACCCGTGTTTATGACGATGATCGTATTGTGAAAATTGGAAACCGAAGCTTAAAAAAAACTCCTGGCATCAAAGAATTGTTGTATAAAAAAACACCAAATTTAGATGTTATAACAGAGGACGACTTGCTAAATTATAAATTAATACTCATGGATACTAATGCACACAAACGTAGTTGCGATCCATCCAAACCATTAAACAGTAACAAAGGATTTAAATATATGCATGTAATCAAACCGTTGTTTAAGTTCTCTAGAAGTCATACAAGCAGTGTTGAAAGTGTCCCACGAGGTGAAGGAATTGATATTTTAAAAGAAGTTAAGAAAGATACAGATTTGGTTTATTGGGATGATCCAAACGAGTTAGTGGAAAGATTAAAATTGCTACTTGGATCATGGGCAGCTGGTAACACTGGAGTGCATAATGAAATTTATGCAATAATCGAAGAACTGCATGAAGCAGGCATCATAAAAGACATTAAATATATAAAGCTGCCGTCGGGAAGAACGGGCAGTATCATTAAGCTACAGAAGCAAACAAGACGGTAATGAACATAGACAAATTTGGTCATCATGTTCATAAGCGTTTACGACTGTCTGAATTCACTGATATTCTTACTGACGCATTAGTAAGGTCGGATGTAGGTGATTTTGATTTGAAATCATCACGATTGAAAGGATTACAATTACCGGAAAAAGAAGATGAAGCTGTGAATAAAGAATACGTAGACAATTGTGTCAAGGATCTGCAAAACGAATTGAAAACTATTCAAAGCCATATCAAGAATTACCTTAATAATTTAGAAAAACTAACTACTAATAATTTGAGTACATTGTATTACACAAAAAAAGAAATCGATCGCATGATAGCACCCAAACCTGCTAAGAATGAGTAAACAAGATATAGTGAACGAGCTTCACAAAGCAGCTAGAAGAAATTTTTCACGTCGTCATACCATCATAAAAGGAATAGATGATTTATGGCAAGCTGATCTTATAGATTTTCAAAAATTTTCTTCGATTAATAAAGGACATAAGTATGTTTTAGTAGTGATAGATACTTTATCAAAATATGTATGGGTTAGACCGTTAAAATGTAAATCTAAGTCATGTGTTACGAATGCAATGCATAGTATATTATCTGAATCAAAAAGAAAGCCGAAAAACTTACAAACAGATTTAGGTACAGAATTTTATAATGATTCATTTAAACAGTTAATGAAAAGTAACAATATAAACCATTATTCCACATATTCTGTTAAAAAAGCATCCATAGTAGAAAGAGTTATAAGAACAATAAAAACCCATCTTTACAAGAGATTTAGTCTATGCGGTCAATATCAGTGGTTTCAAAATAATTTAAACTCTGTTGTGCATCACTATAACAACACGTTGCACCGCATTACTAAGTTCAAACCAATCAATGTTAATCGATCGAATGAGGATCTAGTTAAGTCTAACATTATGAAAACCCAAAAGCCATACAATATGAAGGTTCGAAAAAGTTCATCCTTTCAAGTTGGTGATTTTGTTCGTATTACTAAATATAAAGGTGATTTTTATAAAGGTTATACACCTAATTGGTCTACGGAAATATTTCGCATTGTAAAAATTAATCGAACATGTCCCCTAACATATCAAATAGAAGACAAACACAATCAAAATATTCTAGGCTCTTTTTACGGATACGAGCTTCAAAAAACAAATTTTCCAGACCATTATCTAATTGAAAAAGTAATAAAGAGAAAAGGAAACAAACTATTTGTAAAATGGTTAGGACTAAGTGATCAAGAGAATAGTTGGATAAAAACAAGTGAATTACTGATGTAAATTGATATATAAATAACATATAATAATTTTATGTTCACATTAAATGCCTATCAATGAAAGAGGGCGGTGGTTTTATTAATAGCTTGATAGATCATTTACCGTTTGAGTTACATTTACCTGGATACCAATTTTGTGGCCCCGGAACAAAACTTCAAAAACGGATTCTAAAAGGCGATCGAGGGGTTAACGAATTGGATAAAGCTTGCATGCACCACGATATCGCCTACACTAATAAAGATTCCGCAGCTCGACGCAAAGCTGACTTAGAACTTTTAAGTATGGCTAAAAGAAGGTTGAAATCGAAAGATGCTGGTAAAGGAGAAAAAATTGCTTCGTGGATAGTAAAAAATGCTATGAAGGCAAAAATTATGGCAGGCAGTGGTATGAAATCATTTAAGAAAGGTATAAAAAAAATACAGTCCCAATTGAAAAAACTAAAATCAAAAGACCACAAATCTGCTATAAAGTATGCCTATGCAGCTGCAAAGAAACTATTTAATAACAAGAAAGGAATATCATTGCCACGGTTTATTCCTCTTCCAAAGTGTGGGGGTCTTTTACCACTTATTCCCATATTTGCGGGATTGTCTGCGTTAGGTTCACTAGCAGGCGGTGCAGCAGGTATAGCCAAAGCTGTGAATGATTCTAGAGCTGCACAGAAAAGTCTTCAGGAATCTGAGAGACACAACAGAACAATGGAAGCGGTAGCTCTTGGAAAAGGGCTATATATTAAGCCTCATAAAAATGGAGCAGGTCTATATCTGAACCCATCAAAAAACTAATTAAGCGGCTACCTAGACGTGCGCTCACAAACCTCGATATATTAGAACATGGTAGTGATATTCCTTACTTTCGAGGCGTTTACATGAGAGATACATTACCTTTGAAACCTAAAAAGATAGAGTGTGGAATATTGAATTTGGATAGCAATATAAATCCTGGTACACATTGGGTAGCCTTTGTAAAGCAAAACAATTACGTAGAATATTATGATAGTTTCGGTAATTTAAAACCACCTTTAGAGTTTATGAAATATATGCATAACTTACCTATAAACTACAATTATGTGAGACACCAAGCTTACGGCAGTACTAACTGCGGTCATTTGTGTATACGTTTTTTAAAAAAGTATTGGAAAAAATATTTATATAATAAACAAAATGAATAAATGTGTCAGTTCAAAAATGTCTTTCACTGTGTCTATAACTGGGAGAGGAGCCTCTTTAATAACAAACCATTCTCCAACGTTGGAACTCTCAGGAGAATATGAATGCGGTCTTTTGTATTTCTCAACTTTCAATTCTATTCCTAATATCGATGAACGAAACAATAAGTTTTACTATGGTGAAAATGATGTAATAGAAATACCTGAAGGATCTTATGAGCTTCAAGATATTTGCGATTATTTAAAAAGCAACATAAAAAACACTGCATTAAAACTATCATGCAATAATAACACATTGAAAACCAAGATTTTTTGCTCAAAAGATGTTCATTTTAATAAAAGTGCTTCACTGGGTAAAATTTTAGGTTTTGGATTAGAAACAATTAATGCAAATATAAGTACGGATTCCCAGTATCCTGTTAGCATTCTATCAACAACCATCGTGCGAATCGAATGCGATGTAGTTAGTGGTTCATTTGTAAACGGAAAAGCCAGCCATATAATTTATGAATTTGTTCCTAATGTTCCACCTGGTTATCGAATAATTGAGATACCTAAGAACTTGATTTATTTTCCTGTTAATCAAAGTTCTATAAGTGCTATTAATATAAGGCTATTAGACGCTGATAACAAAGAAATAAATTTACGAGGTGAAGAAGTGCAACTGTATTTGCATTTTAGGAAAAAATGATAAATTTTAATAAAAGTCCATCTACATCGTGTACTCAAGCCAGTTCTAAAAGATCAGCTCACAAAGACACACCCCTTCAGATAAAAAAGAAGCTAACAAAGACCAACAAAGAGTTTCTCAAGCTGATCGGCTTAATAAAATGAATATTTTAAATATATCTCAACAAACATCATACGACAATAGCATTGAAAGTTTTGAGTATCATTCATACAAACCATACGTGACAAGTTTTAACAAGAATGATGAAATAAGAATTCCTATCAATCAGCAAGACCTGTACGTGCTGCCCTCACTTAGTAGTTTGTATATCGAGGGAAAAGTTAATTTGTACAATAGCGCTACTAAAGAAAAAGTATCGAATGTACATTTCGTTAATAACCCAGCATTATTTCTTTTTCAAGATATTCGATATGAATTGAATGGAGTGGAAATTGATAAAATTAAAAATGCAGGTGTTACTACAACAATAAAATCATACCTATCCTTAAACGAGAATGAATCAAAATACGCTCGAGTTTGGGGCTGGTCAACGGAAGGAACAAATAATGTTAGTGGGGGAGCATTTTCCGTGTCCATTCCATTAAACAAAATATTGGGTTTTGCGGAAGATTATGAAAAAATTATCATTAACTGTAAACACGAGTTAGTATTACTTAGAAGCAATACAAATCTTAATGCGGTCAAGTTAAATGCAGGACAAGTTGTAGATGATATTACAATAAGTAAAATTATTTGGAGAGTGCCACACATCAAAGTATCTGATCGAGAAAGAATAAATTTACTGAAGTATTTAGAGAAAGATCGAGCTATTCCATTAGTATTTCGTAATTGGGATCTGTATGAATATCCGTTACTACCTAAAACACGCAAGCATACTTGGTCTATAAAAACTTCGTCCCAAATAGAGAAACCACGGTTTGTTGTAATCGCCTTACAAACCAACCGCAAAAACAACGGTCTATCGTCAATGGCCGAGTTTGATCATTGTCATGTACGTGATGTTAGAGTATTTTTAAATTCGACGTATTATCCGTATGAAGGATTAAATGTTAGTTTTTCAGAAGACAAATTTACTTTATTATACGAACAATATACAAGATTTCAACAGTCGTATCACGGACGTCGGTCAGAACCGTTAATGAGTATAAAAGAATTCAGAGACGTCGCTCCTTTATTTGTTATCGATTGTTCGCGACAGCACGAAACCTTAAAGGGATCGATCGACGTGAGGGTTGAAATCGAAACAGATCAAGAAATACCTGATCAGACAGCTGCTTATTGTTTGATTTTAAACGATTGTGTATTTGAGTATAAACCTTTGAGCAATATTGTGAAGAAACTATCATGAATAACATCACAAACAATCCAATAATTGTAGATCTCCAAGGATTCAAAAATGACAAAAATGAATTTATAGTTAAAGAGTTTGCCATGGCTTCTAAAGAGCATACTCACACGTTTTTAGTTAAACCTCCGTATCCATTTACTTCATTATCTCTTGATGAGAAAAAACAGGTTCGCTGGATCGAAAAAAACAGAGGCTACAGGTGGAGTGAAGGTTATGTTGACTATAGAGAATTTCAAAGAATTATCAAGCCTTATCTAAAAGGCAGAAAGATTTTTATAAAAGGTGATGAAAAGATTAAATGGATACAAGTTCTATGTGATGACGTTAATGATATTGTAGACATAGGTTCTTTAGGCTCACCTAATTTAAATACTCTTTGTAAACTTTATTGTGTAGATAATCCTACATTATATAACTGTTTTATTCATAAGACTATTTGTGCGTTAAAAAATGTAATAATCATAAGGAAATGGTGTACTGAAAATAAAATTATTGTATGATTTTTGATAAATAAAAATTGATTACAAATAAAAACACTTTGCTTTTGGATTTCTTATACCAGTAAAACAAAATTTTATCGTAAAATATATATTTATTAAGTAATTAATAAAAAAAATTACAAAATCTTTATACTAACAGAAACACAAATGAAAAATATTTAAAATAAATGTCTTCTCTGTAGGTCATGCATGACTAAATAATTATGTCATGCATAATCACCTGAGAATATTAATGTTCAAGTTATTTGACTACAAGTTATTAAATTAGAAACCGTAGCTGTAACCACATACTTTTTTTGAAATGCAGTTAATGACATTTTCTGTCTGATCCAATATTGGATCGATGTTTTCGGTCACGATGTACTGTGCACGTACGACGCTTTCATCTTCGCCACTACGAAGATCACCAGAAGCTTCCAAATCTACGATCTCTATGCGTATCAATTTCCGTCCATTCTGCGGTTTGTTTTCTACCACAAACGACTCGTTTTTGTTGATACGATGTATAATTTTCGATTTCTTCTGGTTCTCCTTTTTCTTGTGCATAGCTCGTCGGACTCTCCTTTGCAGGGATGGAAACATTTCCTCAAAATTGGCCAGTGGGTCTTGCGCATCTTGCAAATAGCTTGAAGATAGCTGTTCAGCGTTGCAGGAATTGTCGACTGTTTGCGTATTCTGAAATAACAATAAGTCAATATGAGCATAATCGATTATAACACATTAGAATAGTAAGATACGGGATTGCTACCATGTAAACTATTCCAATGTTAGTGACCATGAAAGTTTAAAACAATAGATTACAACACAATTTTTGTGAATCATAACAAAATCAATTTTACACATTTATAACAGTATTATTTTTAAGATAAATGTGAGTACTTTTACTTACCATTTTGATAGCTGTTGTAGAAAGTCAGCCGTTGCCTATAGGTTACTGATAATGATTGAAACAAAATCAAAAGTTACCACAGTTTAATAACTATTTATATGCAACCTTATTGCATGTTTTGGTTGAATTTAATCAGGTCTCTACAAGTTAGAAATAAAAAATGCTTATTAGTCAATAAAGTAAAAAATATAGTAAAGTATTTTATCTTTCAACAATAAAGTATTTTATTTTCATGACAAAAAAAATTGCTGAGCACAGAAAATCTAATGGTCTGTTTACACGTAGCGAGTAATAAAGTGAATATTGTTGCTGTTTGTTGTTGTGCAACCGAGCGCGCTCTCGCTCATTTTTGTACAAAATGAGTGAAACAAACAAACGGATCGCTAATTTACTCGCTGCGTGTGAGCGGACCATAATGCTAATAACCTAATTAATTACTAAGCCACGTATTAAAATATTGCTACCCAATAGTCAAATAAGCTATTGAATTTCGCAGTCACAAATATCTGTTGAGTACAGCAAAACAGTTACCTAAATTTAAGTTACACAATGGTAGTTACGATTCTATAGGTACTCAGTACAGTTAAAATTTTGAATTTCTAACATCATCACAATGTATCACAGTGACCCCAAGATATAGTAGAAATTTTGTTTTTTAAAATGATACCTACGTCTCTCGTCATTCGCTGATAAAGCCATCTTGTTCTGTTCTTGCATAAATATTTCATGCTTCATCATCATCATCATCATTATCAGCCGAAGGACGTCCACTGCTGAACATAGGCCTCCCCATGGCTTTTCACAACGACCGGTTTCATGCTTAAGAGACTTAAATATAATATTTTTCTTTCTCAAAAGACATTTTCATTTAATATTCTATAATGATCCTTAACTCGTCAAGTATGTGTGAACGAGACACAATAGAAATTCCATTATTATGCGACTCCCGGCAGTCGTTTGATACCTGACTGATTAAAATGTACATTTCTGAAAACTTGCTTCTGCATTCCTTTTGCTTTTTTATACTCTTTCTGCATAGTTTGGTTGGATACAATATAACTTCTAAGAAATCAACGGAAATCACTCCAAATCTAGACGTGAGTACTCACAAAATTAAGCAATGATTTTTCAAATACTTTTTATAAAGATTACAACTGGTTTTCATTTCAAATTTCGACTTTAATCATTGAATATTACACGCCATCTTGACGCGAGTGATTCAAAAATAGAGCTCCTGGTACCCTTTTATTCTGACTTGAAATACTGTAGATGTTAGTAACAGGATAATTACTAGTGTCAAAGTATTGAAGCAAATGTAAGTTTAAATCACTGTAAAAGACTTTACATTCTATCTATAGAATAAAGAAAACTATCAGTACCCGTTTAACAAAGTTTTAACTTAACTTAACTTTTTCTCGTAAAAAGGTTTCATGATAGAATAGTGAAAAAAATCAAAGATACGACTTTTAGATAATTCTAAAACGAAAAAAAACGAATAGGTTTATCTAAAATAATTTGTTCCAGTTTCATTTAAAATGTTGTATTTATAATAGTACTCTGGTATGTACATTATTTTTCACAAAATTCAGCAAAATTAGTACACCCAATCATATTTTAAAACAGCATCGCAGCTAATATTAGAATCCGCTGACTGTCAACGCTTGCAAAATAAAGCTCGGTGTACACATGTCAGTTATGTGCACATTCCTTTTAAATTTTATTTATATGAAAATCTATTAAAATATATTCTGTTAGTTAAAAATACGTAGAAATTAAGTACCAAACTTATTAAAAACAAAAGTTGCTGTTTATTCATTGTAATTGTAGGTATGATAAAAAATAAAACAAAAAGTACAATTAACATGAATTATTTATTGAACTATTTGCATTGCCTACTCCAAAGTTAACTAGAAGAACATGTTTAAGGCATTAAGTCGCACATTGTAAAATACAATAGCATATACAAATAATAATAATAAACGCTATGATAAAGTAATTGAAATAATATTTATTGATCTTGTGAACTAACCTTTACAGGTGGTTATTCGTAATCAGTAATTTTGCAAATTATGTTATTAATTAATTAATAAATCAAAATAGAATCTCAGCAATTTCAATTGTAAATTGATATTATTGGTTTTAGAAATCAGTTTGACATGTATAAAATCTTTAGTAGCGTAGGAAAATTATGAGTGTTGTTTCTCATAGGATAAAAAATAAACTTCTTCCTACATATTTCCTTTTGATTACTTTGTATTTTAAAATTGTTTTGTTCTTTATTATTTATATTGAAAGATAGTGATGAAGGTATGTTTATGTAGGTTTATTTTTAAGTTTTTATGTATATATATTAAGAGTATATAATTAATATAGCTTTTTATGTTCTTTTACGCCGCCTCAACGCTTCTGCTTCCCCAATGGTTGACTGGTTGAGAATGCTTTAAGCATTAAGTCCTACATTTGTACTTCATTTTTGTCAGGGCTATAAAGAATAAAATAATTAAAAAATGAAACCATTTCTTAGTTTTTTTAATTAAACCATATAACTGGAATCGGAAAGATTAGGTTAACAATACTATATTTTAGTTCAAACATGGAAATGATGTACGGAACTTAATATTTATTTTACACACGGACTTGATTTGCGACGCGTGACGTAGCTGAAGGTTAGCAGAAACAGTATATAATGCCTGTATTGAAACATTCTCGTTCAAATCAGAAATGTTACATCTACTTGATGTGCAACTTATTCGGGGATCCAGTTCTGGAAGACCAGAAAGCCCCATCCAGTTTAAGTTGTTCCATCTTGTAGTTGTTTTTTTGAATGGTACAGACAGATATTTTTCGGGGAACCAGTCCTGGAGGCCAGGAAGCCCCAACCAGTTAAATATCTATTCTTGCACTAAACCCATTGAAACTTGAAACAAATTTACATCAACTCGATATGCTACTTAATCGGAGATCCAGTCTTGGGAGGCCAAGAAGCTCCATCCAGTTTAAGTTGCACCATCTTTTTGTTGTTTTTGAATGGTACAGACAGATATTTTTCGGGGAACCAGTCCTGCAAGTCAGGAAGCCTCAGCCAGTTTAATATCTGTTCTTGCATTTTACTTTACTAAACACAATAAAACTTAAAACCTAATTTACATCAATTCGATACGCTACTTAATCGGAGTACCAGTCTTGGAAGGCCAAGAAGCTCCATCCAGTTTAAGTTGACTTATTATATTTGCTCACAATGAAATAAAGTATTCGATACTTAACTCTCTCACTGACAGTGACCGCCTATAGGCGTGAGAACAATAAAATTTATATTGTGTCTAGAGTACTGTCCGCAAAAATGTAAAGATATTATTCGGGGAACCAGTCTTGGCGGCCAAGAAACCCCAACCAGCATAAGATCTGTATTTTTGCTACTTTACTTATCACATTAAAACTTGAAACCTAAATTTAAATAAATTCGATGTGGCATTTAATCGGAGATCCAGTCTTGGGAGGGCAAGAAGCTCCATCCAGTTTAAGTTGTATTATCTTATATTTGAATTCTATTTACTTATAATGAAACAGAGTTTTTAATTACGTTTAAAAACAAAGCCTCAATCAGTTATTTAATTTTTATGTTAATATGCTAAAAACATCAAAACCATTTCTATCTGTTTTAGTAAAACAAGTTACATCTATTCGATATGCTACTTAATCGGAGATCCAGTCTTGGGAGGCCAAGAAACTCCATCCAGTTTAAGTTGTATCATCTTATATTTGAATTCTATTTACTAACAATGAAACAGAGTTTTTAGTAACGTTTAAATACAAAGCCTCAATCAGTTATTAAATTTTTATGTTAATATGATTAAAACATCAAAACCATTTCCATCTGTTTAAGTAAAACAATTTACATCAACTCGATGTAGATCTGAATCGAGGATCCAGTCCTAAAGAACAGGAAGCCTCATCCAGTTGTTATTTGAATCAATTTGCTTATAATGAAACAGAGTTTTGCGAATTGGTTATTGGGCATTCAAAAAAAGTTTTTTTACGTTATTGATCGAACGACAGTGAGATTCATTGTAAGTAAATGAAACAGATATTTTAGTTACGTTTAAATACAAAGCCTCAATCAGTTATTTAATTTTTATGTTAATATGATAAAAACATCAAAACCATTTTCATCTGTTTAAGTAAAACAATTTACATCTACTCGATG
The DNA here is from genome assembly GCA_963584085.1 of Pyrausta aurata. NCBI lineage: Eukaryota > Metazoa > Arthropoda > Insecta > Lepidoptera > Crambidae > Pyrausta > Pyrausta aurata. The sequence goes on along the minus strand of OY757278.1, from coordinate 8,525,825 downwards.
TGGAACTGAATCGAGGATCCAGTCCTGAAGAACAGGAAGCCTCATCCAGTTGTTTTTTGAATCAATTTGCTTATAATGAAACAGAGTTTTGCGAATTGGTTATTGGGTTTTTTTACATTATTGATCGAACGACAGTGAGATCGATGATGTAAAAAAACTGTTTTAGAATGCCCAATAATCCCCTACTCATGACACCATTGCACCAATCTGTTGAATGGAAAATTGCCACTTCCACAACGTTGATTCAATAACCAGTCAATTGTAGGCTGTATACTTCG
>OY757278.1:8485063-8525347 GCA_963584085.1 Pyrausta aurata | reverse complement strand
TTTTTGGCCCGACCCAGAAATCGAACCCGGGACCTCTGGCGCAGCCGTCTCTTTAAAATGCGACCCTCTCATCGCTACGCCACCGAGGCAGTTTCGTTTGCTGATTCGTTTATTATTAGGAATGAACAAATTTAGTATACTACGTCTATACATACTTATCTCCTTTGGATTTGCTGTCGACCCTATTCCGCGAGTTGCGTCTCCGCCGCGCTGTCGTCCACTCCTCGTCCTCGTCTGAACTCATTTCTAATGAAGGATACACTGAAAGGAAATAATTATTGCTACTCAAAACTCTATGAACATGTTATTGATTAATTCTTTAATAGCAAAATACTTTTAGGAAACATAATGAATAAGTGTTTTTTGTTTTTGTAATTTATGGTTTCCCTATCCGATCTTTCAGAAATACTGTTTTAAGTTAGAAGTGATGAAGTTGGGGTGTAGTGACACCCTCACGTATGGAATGAACATAAAAAAAAATTTTTTTTCTACGTATTGTAAGCTGTTTGTCTTGACTTGACCCCTCTTTGATCAAGTCGAATTCGTGTCACCAAACTTTGAAAAGCGTGCCCGTATATCGCGCACACACTTGAACGCTATAGTCCCCCTAGCCGATTTCGTCTACGGTGGCCAGTCACAAGGACCAACCGACTGCAGACTGAAGGACCAATGGCTTTACGAGCTTTCTGAGCGGGGGTGAAACACCGCCAACTTCCAAACTCCGGGCTACCCTGAGAATTTCTGAACAGAAAACTCAGGTACATATTTTTTGGCCCGACCCGAGAATCGAACCCAGGACCTATCAATCAATCAAAAGCATTTTATTTATCCATCACTATGGCACATACATAATTAAAAAGTAATAATATTATCATTATCTTAAATACTATTATAGTATTAAAGCATGCATAATATAAACTATGGTGCAGCCGTCGCTTTAAAATGCGACCCTCTAACCGCTGCGCCACCGAGGCAGTTACGCTATATACAAGTAATAGTAATAATAATAGTCACCCTCGCCGATTTCGACTGCGGTAGCCAGACACGAAGACAATCCAACTGCGCGGGACATATTATAGTGCACCAGTGTGTGCGCAAACGCAGGTGCACTCTCTATTCCTTTCACCCTCATAGCCCGATGGGACAGAAATTTGACGCGACCGGAGAGAGATCAGGCGCAGGACCAACGGCGCAACGTGCTTTCCGAGACACGGGGTTGAAACACAAACAACTTCCAAACTCCGGGCTGCCGTGAGAACTTCTGAACAGAAAAGCCCTGATACATATTTGTAGTCCGACCCGGGGATCTAACCCGGGACCTCCGTTGCGCCACCGAGATGGTATCTTCTTTCGTAAATGAATGATCTCACTCAGTTGAGATTGGCCACCGTGGTCGAATACCTGGAATACATTGTTTTTAAGAGGTGTTCTCACCGTACTCCTCGTCTCGATGCACCTCTTTGATGACGTCCTCTTCATCAGCAAAGTCCTCGTCCGCACTGCTCGCTGCCGCTGTGGGCTTGCGCGTGCGCTTACTGCTTGTGGGACTACTGGGGAATTAGGAGAAATAATAAGCTTTAGGTGGTGGTAGAGAAAGATTTATATTCACGGGATAACGCATAAGGTCTAAGGTTGGCTTACACATTCAGGATTAGCAGAGTTTAATAAATAAATATTTTTAATAAATATTGGACACCAATCACATACATTGCTCTGATCCCAAAGTAAGTAGCTAATGCACTTGTGTTATGGAAATCAGACACAACGGTGGTACCACAACACCCAGACCCAGGACAATATAGAAAATTTTGATTTCTACATTGACCCGACCGGGAATCGAACCCGGGACCTCAGAGCGGCGACGCCTTGAAATCCAGTGTGCCTAGCCACTACACCACGGAGGTTGTCAAAGTTCTGTATGAAATTATAATTTTTGTGTTAATTAAACGTACGACTGTATGTTGTTTGTAAATAGTAAAAAAAATAATAAATTCTGTATATGTCAGTTTCCTTGATGTTGATCAGGATAGTAGGTTGATTAAATTAGGAGCTAAAGTAGTCCTAGCATGCGTCGTCATCATCATCATCATCATTATCAGCCAAAGGACGTCCACTGCTGAATATAGGCATGAGTAAGCCTAATATAAATATAAATTTGCGCCAGACAACATACCAATCCACACATCAGTCTTGGTTAACATCAGATACTTTTCGTGAAGTTTCATTAAATTTTACATTTTGAAAACTTTACAGCGTTCGTGGTCACGGCACGGGTAATAAATCTTCGCGAAATATATCCGTAAATTGTGTTTTTATTCAATGAATGATAGAACAGAAGGCAGAATAGTCCTAGATTGGAGACCTTTCGACTAAAGGCGCATCGTAGGACGTCCACCGACAAGATGGACAAACGACCTTGTAAAGATCGCAGGATCGCACTGGATGCAGACCGCTCACAACCGGTCGTTGTGGAAAGCCGTGGGGAGGCCTATGTTCAGCAGTGGACGTCCTTCGGCTGATAATGATGATTCAATGAATGATTTCGTTAAACATGGATGTCAAGATTGTTTGCAATATTCGACATGCAAGATCCGCCGTAACCGCCGCCGCTGTGCGGTTGTGTTTCTCAGAGCTCCGTACTAAATACTTTTAAAAAAATAGAAACAGTGAGAGTTACAAGTGACTTTATAGATGAGCGTGAAGTTAGCATCCTGAACTACCAAACAGTGACCAAACATGCAGTAAAAACAATGAAATTAGCAGTAAATTATAGTGATTTAACATTTAATATTTCGTCAGTCGTGTGTAAAAAGTGTCAGTGACGGTAAATGTGAATCAGAGGCCGCTGAGACTCACTAACAAAACTGAATACACCGCACTTCTTAAACCGTCAAAAAAGTTATACAAACAGGTAGCGCTAATTCGCCACTACATGTACCGAACCGATAGCGCATTCAGTTGGCGTGTATAGATGATGGGTGTCGATCTCTAAGTAGTGGTTCGAATCCTCGAGACGTCAATTTGCAAATTGTCTTTTTGTTATTATTTTTTGCACTTTTTACTACAAAAAACTCCAAAATTACTACCAATATGGATGGAAAAATTAATAAAAATATTAAATCCAACCGAAAACCTATCCGATGTGAAAAATGCAAAGCGACAAGGGAAGTGCGAGACACAATATTATGCTCACTTTGTAAAAAGAGATTTGACTTCGATTGCATAGGTTTTTCAGAAAAATTATATAGATTGATGGAGCCAGAAAAAAGGTCTGCTTGGAAATGCAGCATCTGTTTAGAAGGAAAAAACCTGAAACAAAATACAAACAAAATAAGTCCTTACACAGATATTAAAAACATAACTCATAGACGAAAGGTGATTCCTGCAGCTAAATTATCAATCTCATCTTCTCCTAAACTTGAGTTACCAGCACAAACACTAAATTCTTTTTCCATTCTTGAGTCGTGCAATAGCACTGATGAAGAATTCGAAGGAGCTGATGATACTGACCTAGATGTACATTCAAAAAGTGAAGACTATTCTACCAATAAAATGTGTGAAATGCAAGATATGAAAGAAGAAATAAATTCTCTTAAAACGAATCTATTGTGTACGCAAAATGAACTTGAAAATACTATAATTGAAAATAATGAACACAAGAGAGAAATCAATAAACTGAAGAAAGAAATTGATATTCTAAAAAGTCTTTGCCAATCTCCATTGGGGAAAATTATGAACGATATGAAAACAGGGTACCAGATTTCACTCACCCCTTCGAGGACTTATAGATGCGAGACACTTTCTTCTTCTTCTCTCCCGTCGTCACCAAGATGTGATAAAGAACCAAGCGAACTGATTATAGTCCTACAAAATAAAATTAAAGATTCACAGAAGCAACTCCTGCTTGCGAAGCACGAAATTAACACGCTGAAGGATCAAATAAATGAGCTGGCAATCAAGCTTAATCAGAAGGAATTTTTACAGTCAATACCTCTAACATCGCAAGAAACCGTTAACTGCAATGGAGAAAAGGGTGAACATAAAACACACAAAATCTTTATTATGGGAACGCAACAGTGTATTGGACTTGCATCTGAATTGATAAAATCGAGAACGAACAGCAGATATGAAAAATATATAATATCTGCATTTGTCAAGCCTCTCGCCACCACGGAAGAAGTTCTCAAGCTTTGTACAAACTTGAATGTAGATAAACATGATAAAGTAGTTTTATGTGTAGGAGAAAATGATGATGATCCAATGTCAGCCATACTAGAACTGTTTGTCGCACTGAAACTACTAAAAGACTCAACTGTTATTGTAATGAATGTAACAAATAGTAAACATATTAATAATACTTTGTTAAACATGCAACTAAAGCTAACATGTAAAAAATTTGAAAACTGTCACTTTCTTGAACCTAACAGCTATTATCGTAGTTATTTGAAAAACGCTTGTCACAGAATTAATATTTTAATCGACTCAATCTATTACGAAAGGAAATTTCTGAACCATTCTTTTATCAAGAGACATATCAACCGCAATACAGAAAGAAACGAAAAAATATTAGACAAACGACAACACAAAACACCCAGTCAAAAAAACTCATACAGGCAGACTTCAATCGTAGACTATTTCCATCCATCTGAACGAAATGACAAGCAAATGGGTAACTGTCTTTTTCGTGTCATGTGACAATAGAACACTGCCTGATCATCATGGTAGGGACGGGGGTGAAAAATGCTTTAGAGTATTTCATCAGAATATAGCAGGCCTACTCTCAAAAAAGGACTTATTAGAAGTAGTGATATCTGAATTATTAGATAGTGGCAAGGAACCGGATGTAATGTGCTTCTCAGAGTCGTTTGTAAAAACAGGCGATGAGAAAAACGTTTCCTTTCATAATTACAAATTAGCAGCAAATTACTCCAGAAATCGTAAACGAGGTGGAACATGTATTTTAATCCGTAAAAGTATAGGAAGCAAGGAAATAAAGTCTTTTGATAAATACCTAAAACCAGGAATATTTGAGTGCTGCGGAGTAAGCATTCCTCAACATAAGCTAATAGTTATTTGCGTATATACCTCACATAAAAAATTTGCTCATTCATTTTTGACTAGGCTAGAAGCAGTAACACACGAATTGAAAAAGAAATATATGAGTCATAAAATTGTAATAGCTGGAGATTTTAATATTAATACACTAGTACACTCTAAAGCATCCCAACACTTAAAAGATGTGGCAGAATATTTTAATCTTAATATCCATATAGACGAACCTACAAGAGGGAATAACTGCATTGATAATATCTTAAGCAATATTAAAAAAGCTTCGGGAACTACAATGCACCTTTACTTATCTGACCATAATACCGCACAATGTTTGACATTCCCAGTAGTTAATAATAATTATAATTCGTTATATAGATTTGTCTACAGAAGAGACTATTGTGAAGAAAATCTTCATAAATTTCGTGATTATTTAAATGCACTATCGTTTTCAGACATTTACAAAATTGATGACATGAATACAGCATTTGACAAGTTCTATGAAATCTTTTGCACCCTCTACCAATCGTGCTTTCCTAAAGTTAAAATTAAAATTGTAGACCGGCCTTCGAAGCCTAAATGGATTTCCAAGGGATTAAAACTTTCCATAAAAACAAAAAGAGCGTTGCGCTTTAAATATTATAAACATAAAACTATTACGAGTAAAACGGAATATTTAAGATATGCTAACCTACTCAGGAAATGTGTACTAGTGGCCCAAAAAAACTGCAATAATCGATACCTTCAACGCAGTAAAAATATCTGTAGCTCCACATGGAGGCTTATTAAAAACGAAACTGAAAGCGAAATTACACAAAATTATATCTCGTCTATAAAAGTAGAAAATCAAATGGAAACGGACGCAAGAAAAATTGCAGAAATATTTAACGATTATTACATTAATCTAAACCAAAATAAATATGTATATGATAATGACAAAAAACGCAGAATTCTCTCATTAATAGATTTTGTCCCAAACTCATTATACCTTGAGCCGGTTAGTATTACAGAAACTTTTAATATAATTACATCATTAAAAAATTCAAATGCATGTGGGTATGATGATGTGGCCACTAAGGTTTTGAAGTACTGTAAGAATGAAATAGCGGAAATCTTAACGTTTCTAATAAATCTTTCCTTTGAAACAGGTTGCTATCCAAATGCGCTTAAATTTTCGGTAGTCAAGCCGATTCATAAAAGAAATGATAAAAATGAAATAGGAAACTACCGTCCAGTAACGTTAATACCGGTGATATCGAAGGTGTTTGAAAAGGCCATGCATAAGAGGCTACTTAAATTTTACCAAAAATTTGATGTTATCACACAACATCAACATGGTTTTTTAAAGGGCAAGTCGACAGCCCTAGCATGCTTTAATCTAGTACATGATGTCATATTAGGTTTGGACGGGAAGCAAATAACGTCAGTACTCTTCCTCGACATGTCTAAAGCATTCGACTTTGTGGTTCACGATGCTTTATTGGATAAATTAGAAAAGATCGGAATTAGGGGAAATGCACTCTCCTGGTTCAAAACATACTTGGAAAATAGATACCAATGTGTTGAAGTAAACGGAATGACCAAGGAAAGCCAGACCACACTAAATCGATCTACATACAAAATAAATAAGTATGGGGTACCTCAGGGAAGCGTTTTGGGCCCGGTACTGTTCTTATTGTATATCAATGATTTACCAAAGGTGACAAATAACAAATGCATAATGTTTGCCGATGACATTTCTATTATTATTAAATCAAATGACCATGAAAACTTATCGAATTATGAAAATGACATTAATAATACAATCAATAATATTATACAATACCTCAATGCAATTAATCTAAATGTAAATCTTAGTAAGACTAATTACATTAATTTTAACGTAAAGGGACGTGCACCTAACAACTTAAACGTCTTTTATAATACAAGTACTATTGAAAGGGCAAATAAGGTTACTTTCTTAGGTATAATGCTTGATGAAAATTTAAATTTTTCAAGTCATATTGATAAAGTATGTCAAAAAATTAATAGATATGTCTTCGTATTAAGGCGTTTAGCAAATATAACGTCCTTAAATGTGACCCTGTCCGCTTATTATGGTTACATCGTCTCAAACATTAACTATGGACTTCTACTCTGGGGTAATAGCACCGATGTAAAAAGGGTACTTATCGCCCAAAAAAAATGTATACGGGCTATATGCGGTAAAGGCCCATTTGAGACGTGCAAGCCTTTGTTTGTTAATTTAAAGATACTGACTGTCCCTGGAATGTACATTTTGGAGGTTTACAAGTTTGTTAGACAGCACTTAAATCTGTTCAAAAGGGCCAGTGATGTTTACGCTCGAAACACTAGAAATAGTGACAGACTTGTGTTAGACTTTAGACCAAATACCTCGATGTGCCAAAAGAGCTGCTACTGCATGTGCGTAAAAATATTTAATAAAATCCCCACACAATTTAAGATAGGAAGTATAAGTCTTATGGCCAAAAAGTTTCGGGAATGGCTTATTATCAAATGTTATTATAGTATTAATGAATTTATGAATGACATTACCTAATGCTGACATTAACTCTGACGTTTTATTTTATATTTTTATTTAATTAATTCATTTCATTAATATATAAATCCCAATTTGTAATTTATAATATACATGTTAATATACCTGAGTTTGCATGCTGTATTTTATGGCTAAATAGGTTATAAGCATCTATTTCACTGTATACCAACTTGTGATCAACTGTAACCAAACCCTATTTATGGCAAATAAATGAATTATGAATTATGAATTATGAATTATGAATTATGACAAGCTGATAAGAGCAGAGTTTACCTGTGCGCATCGGGCGCGGGCTCAGGCGGGGGCGCGTCGCAGGCCAGCCCGAAGGTCCGCGCGGGCGCGCTGTACCGCGACCCGATGCTCAGCATGCCGGCCACCGCCGCGTCCTCGCTGGAAGTACACAATAGGCTAGTTTCCACTAAGAACAAAACACAATGTTGGTAGTTTCAAGTGATTAATTATGGTTTGAAGATAGCATAAAACTAAATAATTAATGAATTTTAAATTTGTATTTTTAATATTTTACATAATTTTGTTTGTCATGTGACCGTAAAAGCCTATCAGACGAAGTGACGTCTTGCCTTTCGTGATGGAGCGCTTTTTTTGCTGTCATTGAAAACTCTTCATAGTATTTTGCCGTCAAAAAGACTTCGAACTTCCGCCCGTGACGTCATTTAGTACGCCATGACAGTTCAAGCATTTCAAAATCATAATTAAACCATGTAAATGTTGAATATTTCTAAAAATATCACGGTATTTGATCAGTATATTTACTAAGGTAAGGTATTATCTAGTTTTTCAAAATAAGTCAACTAGCCTATTCAATAAATAAATATTTTATTTCACAAGTCAGAACACAAGAAACAAACATTAAACAATTATACGGGAACGACGTTCGTCGGGATTGCTAGAAAACAAAAGTAATTTTATAAATAGGAGGATATTATTTTTAAACTCGCCAAGGCTAGAGGACACCACCAATCGTCGACATGCTTTTATTTCTTTTAAAACGCTACACTTCAATCAATCATTTACTGCCTTTATTTACTATAGTGATTTAAAACTATGAAGTCGTAGTTTTTTGTATTCAACAGGATCACTCACAGATCTATTAAAAATGTTCACTTAAATTAAACTTAAATCAAAGTTTCTTTGCTTTTTTACTTTACTTTACTGTATTTTCTTTAATATTGAATGGAGTCGGGGATTTCTAGCGTAATCAGTATTTTTTCACTCAATTGGTTAATTCTAAATAATTCAGTCAAATGATAGCAACAGGGCGGCGGCCGGGGCGGGGCCTGCAGGCGGTGTGAAAGCTCCCAAGTGTGAGGGAAATTATATGGAACTACACCGACTGTGCGCCGGCGCAACAGAGCAGAGGAGCGAGCTCGCAACATTGACGAGGTTACGCAGCCTACGCGTTAAAGGAAGCGCTTGCAAAATTCAACAGGCTTGACATGTAAGGGATAGCGTAAGACCCGGGATTCGATTCCTCATCTGACACGGTTGCTTTTTACGAGTGCAATTTATATTATTAAATTTGTATAGTGACAAAACACAATCCCCCTTATTCATAATAACTCAAACATTCTAATAAACCTATTTTAGCTATTACACTGTTTTGTCACTTTCTGTCAAATGATGCCACCAAAAAAGAAGGAGACAAAACAGTGTAATAGTTAAAACAGGTTTATAAGACTGTTTGAATTATTATGAATAAGGGGGTATAAATAGAAAAATGAAAGGAGACATTTTTTTCTTGTATGGAGGATGGGCCCACCATAAATTGTGACGTCTAGTAATGAAACATATATTAATTTGTTCCTTATAATGTCTTATAAACATAAACAATATTGGTATTTCTTTATCTAACGGGAATATTTCAAAATTCAACATAACTTAAATCCACACACTAACCAGTTGACGCACATTTTCAGCCGTTTCTGATAATCACAGTCGTTGAAATCTCACTGCACAGTAACACACGTACTTGATGCTTTTTGCTTCTATTTTTCGTTAAAAATCCGTAGAAAACAAACACTCTGTTCATTACAATAATTTGATTGAAACCTGTGTTGCCATCCTAATCTTGCGGCGCGCGCTCCTACGCACATCATTTTGAGTACTTACCTATTTTTGCTTGTTTGAGAACCCCGTAAAGTAGTTGCTTTCGAGACGTTGTTCCCATCACACTGAACTGACCTACCAGGGCTCAATTTTCGCGTGTGCTTTCCCTTAAACTTATCTGAAGACCTTTGGACTGTGCCTGTGTCCTCGGTGATCACCTGCAACCTGGAAACCATCTACTGGCGGATAATAGGTGAGTCCTGACAGACAAAACCTCCCTTATATTTTTTGCCTACCACGTTGAATCCACTGCCGATCTCGAACATCTTTTGGTAGCAGAGCGTAGTTTATTTTGGACCTTTGCCTAAATAATTATTTTAAAATTAACGTAATTAATTAGCTTCCACCCTTTACATAAAACGTCTCATTCTATATTAGTAATTATTGTGAAATCTGCATTCCCCCTTTGCACGCGGTAGCCATCTTAGTTCCATTCATTTCTAGTAGTTACATAATGACGATAAATAAATAAATATCCAAATTAATCATTGTGTTACGGGGTGCGCGAGCGCATTTTAATTACTTGCATTCCTGCCTATTGTTGTGCTATTGATAACGTTCGCCGTCCCTCCGCCACGTGTGTGTTTATACGAGCTATTTACGAGTTACGATTATTCCTTACCTATTTTATTCATTACACCTTCACCGAGCCGTCCTGCATTCCTTTGCCTTTTGAAAATTACGTGTTGATAAATTACCATTGATTTTAGTGTAAGTAAGTACATATACCTACTTCAAACATGCCTGATTTTGAATCGAGTAACGAGACTGTGAGGGCCCTACTTTACACGGACACGGCTGAATACCATGAGGCTATAGGTGAAATTCGTTATGTGAGTGATTGGGTTGATGATTCCCATCGCGTCCTTGAGACCTTTTCCGTTAATCGCATGCGTGCGCGTCTTTCTGACCTCCCAATTATGTGTGATAAGTTTAGAGCTGCCTGTTCTAAGTTGTTAGGAAACCTTGACCCTGCTATTTATGAACAAGAATATGTTCAAATTAAAACCGAGATGCGCGTTGTGAGGGACAAGGTAGATGACCTAAAAATAAGATTGGAGGAAATAAAACCCCACCAGTTCGAGTCTCCCCGTACTAGTACCCCCTTGAAGGAAAATAAGTCCATGATTGTTGACACCCCGGCTAGTAAATTACCTGACCTACCTATACCTAGATTTGACGGCCGTCCCGACGGATGGATTAGTTTTATAGACCAGTTTGATAGTGTGGTCGACAATCAGCCGACTTTGACCCCTACCTTAAAGCTTCATTACCTAGTCGGTGCCTTGTCTGATGAGCCCCGTAGGTTGATTCAGCACCTTAAGATTGAAGCGGGCAATTATACTGTGGCTCGTGACCTTCTCAAGCGTAGGTATCACAACCTTCGCGTCCTGGCAGATACGCATATCGCGCAGATAATGATACTACCTAATATTTCACCTAAGTTGTCCGGCTTACGTGTATCGTTTCTTAACCCTCTTCTCTCAACTTACCGTTGTTTAGAACGATTAGACCTGCCTGTTAATCATTGGTCATATTTACTGGTACACCTATGCCTTGCGAAGTTGCCTTCTGAATTAAAATCCCGTTTTGAGCGTCGTTTTGGTGATGACCCTAATAAACTTCCAACCTTTGATCAACTTATTACCTTCTTAGAGGATGAATGTAGGCATCACGACATTGTAGGTAGTGCTTCGGTCGTCGACACTACTGCTTCACTTAGTACGAGCTCCACTCGATTCCCGAAATCTAACGCGCGGTCTCCGCCTCCTACGAAGACATTTGTTACGTTTGCACCCACACCGAAGTGTCACGTTTGTAATAGTACGTCGCATTACGTACGCGAATGCCCCGAGTTTGTTCGCCTCCCTACACGTCAACGTGTCAATGTAGTTAAAGAGGCCCGTTTGTGTTATCGATGCCTAGATAACAATGCAAGCGAGATTATCGCTGCAATACCTGCCGTCGTTCTAGTCATCATACGTTGCTGTGTTATGCCGATGACGCCCCCGTGAAGCATCAGCATGAACGCTCCTACCGCGACGTCGCAGCCTTACCTTCAAACTCGCCGAGGACGTCCCCGCCGCGTGACCTGACGGAACGTACTTTCCCACGCACTAGAGCCTATAACAGCTTTTCACCTCGTAATTCCCACAGAGCTTCACCCCCGCGTTCGGGCGGGCGATTTTCGCCTGTACCCAATAGTGATCGTGTTTATCACGCTCCTCCTCCAAGATCTCAGGATGTACGTGCCTTCCATTCAAAGCCAAACGACTCTTCACAATTTTGACTAGATAGCCCTCCTGTACCTACCCTTACTTCAGTATCACGCAATTCTCTTGTTCTTTTACCTACGGCCTTAATTCACGTTAAAACTTCGTCTGGATATTACGCAGAAGCCCGTGCCTTATTAGATACCGGCGCCCAAGGCTGCCTCCTTACTACAGAGTTTGTTACGGACCAAATGAACTTACCTATCACTCCTTCACATGTGCCCGTTCGTGGAATAGGTAATATACAGTCAGTCCATTCCCATGGAACTGTATCCCTTTCTTTTAAACCTGTCAATTCTACCCTACCTGTGATATCGACTACCGCCATAGTTGTCGACGTGATTGCTGGGTCTCTCCCGGAAGTAGATGTACCTAAAAGTGTTGTTACCCCTACCAAGCATCTACCACTTGCTGACCCCCTAGACCATTTACAACTTCCTCATTCAATCGTAGATCAGGGTAATCCGCAGACTATCGCAGTGTTAGGTGTTCAGTACAACCCTGTGAGCGACTCATTTACCTATAAATGTTCCTATGATGCCTGTGATACAGTGATTACAAAGAGAAAGGTATTATCTGTGATTGCCCGAATTTATGATCCCTGTGGCTGGATATCTCCAGTCGTGTAAGGCCAAAGAGTTTATCCAACGTTTGTGGCTATCTGGCCTTTCCTGGGATGATCCCCTTACGGAGCCCCTCGCTTTAGAGTGGGCTACCTTTATTCAAGATATGACTAAAGTGAGCGAAGTGGCTATTCCTCGTCATATACTTCCCAGCGGTTCCTCCTCCTTATCGCTACATGGTTTTTGCGATGCCTCTGAGTTAGGTTATGCTGCGGCCGTTTATTTACGCGCAGAGTATACGTCTGGTAATTGCTCCGTCCATCTTGTTATGGCCAAGTCAAAGGTTGCACCCGTTAGGACCCGTTTAACGATTCCCAAGTTGGAATTGTTAGGAGCTACCCTCCTCTCTAAATTATTACATCACGTCGCTCTTTGTCTGCAAAGGACGTCTGTGTTGACTTCAATCCATAGTTGGACGGATAGCAAAATTGTTTTGTGTTGGTTGAAAACACCTCCCCACCTTCTTCAGACTTTTGAGGCAAATCGTGTTTCCCAAATTATTAATTCTCCGACATCTAGTCATTGGAGACATATTCCTGGCTATATGAACCCTAGCGACTGTGCATCAAGAGGCATGCCCGTCTCTAAATTGGTAGACCACACTCTTTGGTTTTCTCCTTCGTGGTTGACCGAGTCTCCTAATCAGTGGCCCGTGACTGCGGAACCTACCTCGAATAATGACCTCCCGGGACTACGTTGTTTAGTAGTGTCTGCTGAAGTTTCTCCTCCGGACCCTTCCTTTTTATTAGAGCGGTATAGCTCCTTGAACAAGTTGATAAATGTAACTTGTTACCTAAGGCGGTTTTTATACCCTAAAACTTACTCCTCATTCCTGAGTACTGAAGAGCGTAGAGAATCTCTTATATATTTAGTGAAAATTGTTCAATTTACCTGCTTCAGTGATGAACTAGACCGTTTGAAGAGGGGTGATACAATCACCAACTCCCTCAGGAAATAAAGCCTGTTTTTAGATGACAGAGGCCTAATACGAGTGGGTGGCCTTTTACGGCACTCTGACCTTCCTTATGACGCTCGACACCCCCTGCTTCTGCCTAAAAATGGTAATTTCGTGAATATTTTAATCTCCCATTACCATCGTGAAAATGCTCACGCAGGTGCGAATGCCCTTCTGGCTATTCTAAACAGAGAATTCTGGATCCTGTCTGCCCGCCGCGCTATTCAACATGTGATTTTAAATGCCTTTCTTGTTATCGACTTAAAACGGCTGTCTCCCAGCCTCCTATGGGTGACCTTCCTAAGGACCGTGTCACCGCGGCTAGGCCATTTGATGGTGTAGGCACTGACTTCGCGGGCCCCTTCTACACCAAAGTTCAGGCCTATAGAAATAAAAGGTTGGTTAAGAGTTACCTTTGTGTATTTGTTTGCCTCTCCACCAAGGCAGTCCACCTTGAGGTCGTGTCGGACCTAAGTACAGAAGCCTTTGTTGCCGCCTTTTCCCGATTCGTTTCACGTCGTGGTTTACCTCGCCTTATCCGCTCGGACTGTGGCCGAAATTATATTGGTGCACGTAATTACTTACAGGAGTTAGAGTCCTTCTTGTCTCAAAATCAAGCTACTATTGGTTCCGAGCTTTCCAAGCGCAATAATAACTGGGTTTTCGACCCCCCTGTCTGCCCCCACTGGGGAGGCCTTTTCGAAGCTGCTGTGAAATCGGCAAAATCCCACCTCAAACGCGTGATAGGAGAAACCCCTCTTACCTTTGAGGAATTAACAACTGTTTTTACCAAAATAGAAGCAGTTTTAAACTCGCGGCCTCTGTGTCCACTTTCTCCAGATCCTAACGACGTCGAAGTATTAACGCCCGGACATTTTTTGATAAGTCAGCCTTTAACCGCTTTACCTGAGTACCCTTATGAGAATGTTAAGCTTCATCGCCTCACACGGTTTCAGCTGATCCAACAACTTACGCAGCACTTTTGGTCTCGTTGGCATTTAGAGTACTTAAATACCTTACAGGCAAGGAATAAATGGACGTCTCCTTGTAATCCTCCCCAAGTTGGCGAACTAGTTCTAATAAAGGACGACAACCTCCCACCTTTGCAATGGCGCCGTGGTCGCATTGCTCATTTATACCCTGGCCAAGACAAGGTTGTTCGCGTCGTTGATGTGAAAACTCCCACAGGTATCCTTAAGAGATCTGTGACGAAGCTGGTTCGTCTTCCAGTTTAGTATATAACTTTTCCTTTTACCCTTCCTTTCTCTCTCGTAAACACTTAACGTGTTTAAGGCGGGCGATATGTTCATTACAATAATTTGATTGAAACCTGTGTTGCCATCCTAATCTTGCGGCGCGCGCTCCTACGCACATCATTTTGAGTACTTACCTATTTTTGCTTGTTTGAGAACCCCGTAAAGTAGTTGCTTTCGAGACGTTGTTCCCATCACACTGAACTGACCTACCAGGGCTCAATTTTCGCGTGTGCTTTCCCTTAAACTTATCTGAAGACCTTTGGACTGTGCCTGTGTCCTCGGTGATCACCTGCAACCTGGAAACCATCTACTGGCGGATAATAGGTGAGTCCTGACAGACAAAACCTCCCTTATATTTTTTGCCTACCACGTTGAATCCACTGCCGATCTCGAACACACTCAATTCAAAACAAACCAAAACAAACGGAAGGTGACGGAAAACCAAACGCCAAACGGAAAGTGTGACAAATGACAATTCAGCCATTTCTGTCAATGTCAGTGATAACTGCCAGAGTTGCTATCAGTTCCACGGCTTTACTAGATAACCGTTTTATGCAAAAATCTTAAAAAAGCAATTAAAATATTTTATTCGGAGATTCCAATTGTTTAAAATAAATAAAAGTAGAAAAACGTGATCTAAACAAAATCACGTACTTCAAATAATTGATATTGCTTTTATATTGACCAGCCCGTCGTTCCTTTACACGTATTTGTAAAGGAGGAATGGCGTGATGAAAAATAGTCAATACAACGCATCTTATAGTTCGATTTTATTATTCCGGTGTCGTCTAAACGTTATCTTTCGTCTAATTGTCTAAAAAAATAAGTTATTAATTTAGGGTGCAATGTCATTATTAGACGCTACAAGTTGCTACTGGGCCCAAAAAAAATGACTCCTTTAACTTACGTGGAGTTCCCAGGCGTGCAGGCGGGTTCCTCCTCCGCCAACACAGAGGCTTGTATGAGAGACTCGATGCCGTTCGCAGGGACCGGCCTCGCTGCTGGCTGTCTATACGTATTGCTGCTACTGCTGTTTGATGCTGGAACAAAATGATAAATTCGTAACGTATTAATGATACACACTATACAAAAAATATAATAACTCTTTATTTGAGATTCATAGCTCCCTAGTATGTTAGTAGCTACACACATATTTTTATTCTAATCTTAGTGAATTACAATAACAGTAATTGCTTTATAGTCTTTACAAGGGTTTCTTGTAAGCGGGGAAATGTACATGAAATATATAGCAACTGTTCTACCATCTCCAAAATTAATGTCTAGAGTTGATGTGAGTATAAGTAGCATAGAGATGTTAACAGTGTATATTTTGCAACTCAGTAAAATATAACTCATGTCAAGCTCGTGTGATCAACTATGATAACTAGGATGTTTGTTTGTCATCAGCATTTTTTGTGCTAATAACAGTAGAAGCTGAGTCGCTGAATTACGTGATTGACACTCGTATATTCACCGTGACGTACTATCGATGTCACCGACGCCTAACCACCTCAAGAGCCAAAAACGCTTGCACCCTGTGTAATTTTTTGTTTAAAGTGACGCCCATTTTCGTGTCATGTGTGCATGCGATTTTTATTTGAAAGTGGTTAGGCGGCAGAGACCTTAATCGTACATTCTCATAGTAATGTGTGATCAAAACAAGTTTGTATAGTCACAGAAATAGTTAAAGTTAACGTGCGCGTGGCTTGTGCTTGGCGCGTCGCATCATCCTAAACACTAATCAACGTAGTTTAAGGTTAGAGAACTTTACTGTGCTTTGTCACTTTCTGATAACTTGTGTTACTGAAATGTCTAAAAAAGTAAGTAAAGTTAGCCTGTAAGCATCCCACTGCTGGGCAAAGGCCTTACCTCAAATATGAGGTAGAATGAGCCATACTCCACCACACGGGCTCAGTGCGGATCGGTGGAGGGGTGTTTGCTAGGCAAGCGACGACCTTGCTGTCAGATTTTATCAAGCCGCCCATAAGGCCTCTGACTATTAAAGACTATATCAACCGATATTAGTCGAGATCAACGTCTTAACGTGCCTTCCGAAGCACGGAGATGCTCGTGATATCACCTATATGGTCGGAATGGTCACCCATCCAAATATAGACCGCGCCGTAAGTTGCTTAACTTCGGTATCACTACCAAAGCGCTGCCACCACTGCGCTACGAAAATGAGACAAAACATGGTACAGCTGTTCTCACGTTATTACGTTGATTAGTTCCTTGGCATAACATAACGCTCATATTACCGTGCGCGTGCGGCTTGTGCTTGGCGCGTCGGCGCCGCGGCGCGGGCGCGTCGTCGATGTACAGGTCTCCGTCCTCGTAGTCGTACGTGTTTGACACGCGGCGCCGGACCGGCCGCTCGGACCGACGGACCGCTTTTGGTTCTTCGCTTGGCTGGAAAATAATAATAATTGAGGATTAGAAAATTATATCGCATTGTCATCCGATTTACACATGCATTCCAAATTTCAGTTAAGATTACTGGTTCAAAATTAAGTTGCAAGTTTTCACCCGGACAAACATACATTGCAAGTAAAATAAAAGCTTGTAAAAAAAAGACACTGGTCTCTTCCTTGTTCGGTTTAAAGACCATATAAACAAAATATGCGATTAGTTTGGCAACTACAAGATAACTATTTTTGAAAATTCTTGTCTGTTATCTAAGTTACACTGATAGGATAACTTCATTTTGACAGTAAATATTGGAAAATGTGCAAACGAATGGGAGCGTACAGAAATCAAATACCCAATCATATAACGGATAAAATTGCACTTAAAAAACAAATTGTCTGAGGCAGAGAATCCAACCACCGCGTCCTGCAGGCTTAAGATGCACGCCGTGATAAAAATTTATCGAGGCATTTTAGCGCGTTTTTTTGTCAAAAATCGACATACCCGCAGTTGCTAACATGGCTGCCATGAAAGTCATGTCGTACTGTCAAAATTCGAAATATGACAAAATTATCATTGAACCCTAACATGCCACACATATTTTTAACGAAATTTGACATTTCGACGTGTAACATTATCGTCCACCATTAGCGACGACGACAAATAAAAAACAACATATTTAGAGCAAAAATATATGACTGAGTCGTGCCATATTTTATCCTAGGCTCTCAAAAAACAATAAAGTGTAAAAATATTGAAAAGAAAGTCCCCGTGGATCATTTTTTATCCCTAACATATTTATTAATTTGAATTCATTATCTGTGGGCAATATTTGATATACTCTTACTAATCTGTGGGCAATATCGAGTCAATCTGTCATTGTGTCAAGTTGATAATTTTGAGCCAAATCTGACATAAAATTGAGTGAATGGTTAGAAATTGACATATCTCGTTATCGTTGTGGATAAATTTGTCCAATGTGGTTGGCATGTTAGGGAATATGATAAAATAGCATAGATCGACTAATTTTGTCATGTCGATCGAAAGAAATAGTGTGTCATGCATGTTAGGCCTACTGAGCTATCCGTTGTAATTCATCATCCAGTTTCGGGTGAGGAAGAAGAAATAAAGAAGCTGCTTTTCTTGGATTTGTTGTCCAACTTGTCATAATTGACATGAACGCGCGAGAGAGCGGACGTTTTGTTTCGTACAATATGTCAGCGCGGCTCCATAGGGAGAGCGTTGTCGAAATTATCACGCGACTAGTCGACCGTGACGTAGGCATACAGATCTAAAATCGCGGAGTCGACGTCCCCACACTGATGAAGTGTCGATATAATTACTTGCACTTACAAATCCAGCATCATCATCATCATCATCATGCCAGTAAAGTGTTGCTTCACATCATTAATACAAGGCTTCAAGCATACCTTTCGAGCCAAATTGCACAAGAACAAGCAGGTTTTGTGAAAGGGAGAGGAACACGAGAGCAAATACTTGTACTGCGACAAATAATCGAAAAAGCCAGAGAATTTAACACACCGCTTTTCATCTGCTTTGTTGATTTCCGTAAGGCATTCGACACTGTCATTTGGGAACGTCTCTGGACAGTCTTATCGAGGATGGGAGTTCCGCAACATCTAGTATTCCTAATAAAACAACTTTACGAAGACGGCACAGCAGCAGTACGAGTAGACGACATGCTCTCGCATACCTTTAAGACAGAATCTGGTGTTCGCCAGGGGTGTATACTGTCGCCACTTCTTTTCAATACGTATACGGAGTACATCATGCGCATTGTTTTGGACGGATGGAATAAGGGTATCTCAGTCGGGGGTCGTGTGATAAGTAACTTGCGATACGCTGATGATACCACTCTTCTTGTAGTCCAATCAACGAAGCTTTTATCACCCGAATAATTCTCCCGTCGTTGAAACTTGGCACAAAGTGAAAATAAGTAATACAGATTATAGATATGCAATAATCCAATGATTTTTTTTACGAGAAGTTAGGTATTTATACCTAAACATGGAAATCGCTTATAACTCTCTGTGAAAAAATTCTCAGTCTGAAATTGTTCGTGTATACGTATGTATGTATAAGTTATAATAGGTAAGAATAAGAATCCAATATTTTTTCGATTTCCGAGATACTCAAAATTTAACTTTTTGCATTTTGCTCTATAACTTCTACCGAAAAAATTCTCTGCCCATTTTTGTTTTTTAATATGGTTTTATTTACGTATATAAGTAGCTTTAATAAGTTATCCAAAACATTTTTCTTTACAATATTACAATTCTTATTATTACTTAATTATAGCTCGTGAATAATTGCTCAGGCAAATTTAATTCGTTTCTTAGTTAGGGGTCGCTCTATTGCAGTAGATTTTTCAATAATCCAATTAAAATTCCACTAAATACCAAGTTTTTAAAATATCAATAATGTAAAATAGTGAATAATTACCGCCACTTAGAACCGACCGGGCGCGCGGCAGTGCCATTAACAAAATATTGTGTGTTTTTGCAGTGATTATTTGCCAGTCTAATTCAGTCCTTATATGTTACGACGTAAGGCTTATTTTGGCGGACGACTGACAGCGGAGTCTGAACGCGGCGTGTGTTTATTGCGATTTCTGTCGGGCGAAAGTAGTTCTTATTTCTATAGGCTTGTAGTCGGCTGTGATGGATGTTTGAGGATTCTAGAATGCCGTCTATTGTATTTCGGCGCCCGCGCACTCCATAGCTATCGTATACCTATAGTATACTATTATTCAATTATTGTGACGGTATTTTGCGCGCGTTCCTTAAAAGTCATTCTGTACAAACACGTTTCAGTTTTCGTTCTAAGCTTGCTATTCCACAATTCAGGCTTCGAAAGGTTGGTAATTCTTTCATGGGGAAATGTATAAAATTTTTCAATAAACTACCAGACTACATTGTTGACTTACCGATTACTAAATTTAAAACTGTTATTAAAGAAACACTTATGACGAAAGGGTATTATAAAGTAGATGATTATTTAAAAGATAATAATGTATGGACTTGCATGATCATCACAAACATTATAAAACTTTTGAAAAGAGGCATTGACAATAGTGACTGAGTTTCTTGCGCAGCTTCTTCTCAGCACTAGCCCACAATTGTCCCAAAGCTGTGGTACAGTCTATGTTGGGACGTGTATAAGTGCCCCCAGTGGGTCTATATGCAAAAATAAACGACTTTTATGACTTTTCTTTTTTGTGTTCATCTCAGTTACCTTCTTGACCAATCAGATGACAACGACTCAACGCAATATAATAATTACGTTAAGAATTTAACGAGAAATGAAATGAAAGATGGACCAAGAAAGAAATAAACGACGGTGGAAAAGCAAAAGGCTTAAGCGACACTTTTTCAGATATTTGGTCTTAACTTAGTTGTAATCAGCAAGTTTTTCTGCGTCGTTTGAGCCGGGTTTGGTGTAAATCCGGATTTGTATAAAATATAATTTATCGGCGAATATTGAATGAATGAATGACTTTCTTTATATCGGACAATAGCATCCCTTAATAAACAATTAAAATTAAAAAAATAAATTAATATCAATTAAAAATTACATTTGAAAAAATAAAATATCACATCAAAAACGGGAAGAATAACATACAGCATTACCCCAAACTACAACACTATAAAGCAAACGAAAAAGTCTCTTAAATGTCTTTACTTAAACGCTCGTAGTCTTGTAAAACCAGGGAAATTTGATGAGCTCAACTGTATTGTTGCTACACTGAAACCACATATTGTAATAGTCACAGAAACCTGGATTAAGGGCGATAATGATCTCAAAATTCTCCAAATTCCTAGCTACACCCACCATACTAGCCACAGAAAATGCCGGAAAGGTGGAGGTGTCTCAATTTTCATACATAATGACTTAAAGCACCACTTCATCGAAGAACAATGTATAAATGATGATATCCATTTTCTCTGGATTCAAATAGATAAACAGAGTATTGATATCGGCGCTGTATATAATCCGAATAAAAATAAGTTTGATGACTTTCTGGATGCTTATGTCGAGCAACTGCTCCGAAGAAGGAGAGCTGTGGTTTTCGGTGATTATAACGTTGATTTGTTAACACCTGATAGAGACTCTCAAAACTACAAAAACTCATTAAAAGAATGTGACTATAGACTGTTAAACAGAATAAGTCAAAAGTACTGTACTCGAGAAACAGCTTCAACCAGAACTATCATAGATCATATAGCTACGAACATAAAAGATAACGATTTTAACTTTACTATTGTGGAGACATCATTGTCTGATCATAAACAAATCTACTTTGAGATTGAGTATTACCAGCCCATACCCATCAAAAAGGTAGAATACTCAGCTATAGACTACGAAAAATTTCATGAAACTGTAGAAAATGCCATAAATTATTACAATTACTATGAAAATCATGACTTGGACGCATTGCAACAAATAATATCAAACAGTTTATCCAAAAACAGAGTGAAGAAAAAGAAACTTCTGAACCCGCCGAGTAAAAACTGGATAAATAAAGAAATAATACACGAAATAAACAAGAGAAACACTTTATGGCATAAATACAAAAAAAATAGATTCGATGAAAAATTAGAAAAAGAATTTAAAGCCTTTAGAAATGAAGTTCATACCAATATTCAGAAGACTAAAAAATTATATTACTATAAGTACTTTGAAGATCACGTAAAGAAACCGAAAAAAATGTGGAGGGCCATTAATGACTTAGCAAAAAATAAATTAAAAGACACAGAGGGTCCATATAGACTGAAAATTGACTCTAAAGTAATAACAAATCAACAAGAAATCTGCGAACATTTTAATAGCTACTTTTCAACGATTGGCTCTGTACTAGCAAACAACATCCCAGATGATCATATGAAAACTTCGAGTCCGACCATAGCACCAGATTCATCACCGATAGCTAACTTGACGAATTTTAACCCAGCAACCACGGATGAAATTAATAAAATTATTGAAAAACTAGACCCAAACACAAGTTGTGGTATTGACAGTATCACAACCAAAGCTGTTAAATGTATCAAAAACTTAATTTCCGTTCCACTCACTGAATGTATAAACAATTGCCTGGCCAGCGGTACGTTTCCGGACAGCCTAAAAATTGCAAAGGTTAAACCTATTTATAAATCTGGCGATAAGTCTGATCAAAATAATTATCGGCCTATTTCGGTTCTGCCAGTGATCTCTAAAGTCTTTGAAAAAGTAATTCACTCCCGATTAGAAAAATATCTCAGTACTGAAAAAATTTTATACAAAAAGCAATATGGTTTTAGACCTAGATCGAACACGCTCTCAGCAACAATTGACCTCATCACAAAAATTAAAAATAAGATAGACGAAAAACAAATAGTTCTTGGGATCTTTATTGACCTTAAGAAAGCCTTTGATACCATCAATCACAAAATACTACTAAAAAAATTGAACGACATTGGTATTGCTGGCAAAGCCCTCGCTATACTTACGTCTTATCTTCAAAATCGCAGACAAATCGTCAAAATAGGAGAAAATCAAAGTTTCTCTAGTCCAATAACTTTCGGCGTCCCACAGGGGTCGATTTTAGGGCCATTGTTATTTCTGATTTACATAAATAACATTCAGCACTTAGGTCTCTCTGGCGACATTTCTCTTTATGCTGATGACACAGCTCTATTCTACCATGGACATTCGATCAAAACAATAACATCAATGGCTCAAACTGATCTAAATCTACTCAATAATTG
The DNA here is from genome assembly GCA_963584085.1 of Pyrausta aurata. NCBI lineage: Eukaryota > Metazoa > Arthropoda > Insecta > Lepidoptera > Crambidae > Pyrausta > Pyrausta aurata. Next base: position 8,502,333 of record OY757278.1, on the reverse strand, counting down.
GCTTTTATCAAATTCACTCACAATAAATACAAGTAAAACAAATTATATAATATTTGCTGCGAAAAACAAAAAACTCAATAAAATAGAACTCAAAATAAACAGAAAAGTACTTCAAGAAAAGTCACATGAAAAATATCTAGGCCTTATCCTCGATCGGCATCTTAACTGGAAAAAACATATAGATAAAATTAAAAAAAAACTTACCACTTTAACCGGCATAACACGGAACATAGCGAATTGTCTTCCTCGTAAAATCAAATATCTCATTTATAACTCTCTAATAAAACCACACTTAGATTATTTAATTGAAATCTGGGGAACAGCAACTAAAACAAACCTAAACATCATACAAATAGCACAAAATAAATTAATAAAATCTCTATTCCACTACGATTTTCGCACGCATACCAAAAATATATATGAAGATACCAAAATAATGACCATTCAACAGACATACGTCTACCAGACATGCATATTAATTTACAAAATTTTAAACGAACATATCCACACATCACTATCTTTTAAAACAAAAGGTAGCGTACAAAAAATGAAACTAAGAAACTCGAGTTATTTAATATCACGTCATCCGAGGACCAACTATGGTAAAAAGAATATAGAATTCGAAGGTGTCAGAATATTTAACAAACTACCTGAAGACATAAAAGAGGCTCAATCGTTAACAAGCTTTAAAAGACAACTTAAATTATATATATTAAATGAACTGTAATATCCAAACTTTTAAAACATAACAAATAAACATCGTAAATGTTAATAATATAATAATACACATATAATAGAACAAATATAATAAAACTACAAATTTATTTTTAATCATGCACATAACAATAAAAATAACAGTTAAATAAAATATAACTAAACCTATTATAAAAGAATTACATACGTATACAGTTTTCAAACATTACAAGGATAATTCAATAATAATTTATCATAACATAATATATATATATATATATATATAGATATATGTGTATATATATATATATATATATACATTTTCTTATTTTGTTCTTTGTTTTTGTTTCTTGGCCTGCAACTAGCGTTGTATTGTTGAATTGCCGCATCCAGTATGCAAGTACGCTCATTAGCTTCTTAAATCCGTGGTTGCTTGGCTAGCTCCAACGATTTTCATTTCTACCCGACACATCCTTTTATATTGCATATTTTAACGTACGCTCAAATAGATAATTACTGTTAAACCTATTACTTAAGTTAGACACTGTTTAAATGTAAAATAGTGTTTGTATAGTTTTTAATATCAGCTTGTTTTCTCTGTAAGTGAATATGTATTCTTGAAGAGAAATAAAGTTCTTCTTAAACCGTAAAATTAAATCACGTTTTTTTTTATTTCTATTAAAATCTACGTAGAACATACAGGGTGTCCCAAAAGCGAAGGATAATCCTGTAACTGAAAAAAGGTCACGTTATGGCCTATTATATGCCAAAACATTTTTCGTGTCGTTTCTCATCGTTTCATTTCGTCTTCGCTGATTAAATATCATGCCAATTCCTGAAATGACAACTTTTTTAAAACCTGTTACATTTTTTAAGCTCACAAATGATTGAGACATGTAAATCAATGGCCTTTTTGACAATAATATTTTAGGGTACCCCAAAAAATGTAAAATAATGTAAAATGTAATTCAAACATGAGACTTTCAGTAGTAGCCTGTGGTGTAAAAAATATACGAAGGGGAAAGTGCCAGTTACTTAATAATTTGGCAAGACTTGTATGTGCTCACTTTAACCTATGTTCTTATGCAAATAAATAAATCTAAATCTAAATCTAATAACTTGTTTAGTTAATTCTTAAAGATGAAATAAGAAACCAAAAATTGCCACGGGCTGTTGCATAAACAGACGGGTAGATGGCGCTAACGTCACGCAATGACGTAGGTATACTAAGAGACCAAGAATTTCGCGCGGTCGGACCGACAGCACTGTAGCTCAATTGGAAGAGCAGTTGGCCCGGTAAGCCAGAAAGATGCTGGTTCAAATCCCGCCCGTGCGCAATTTTTGGTTTCTTATTTCATCTTTAAGAATATCAATATGACACTGTAAGTGTTTAAAAACAATCTAAACCATTGTATACCGAAGCTTCATCATTTCCAAGTTGAATTTATTCTGTAAAGAATAACTACTTGCCCCGCTGTTGCATAAACAGACGGGTAGATGGCGCTAACGTCACGCAATGACGTACACTAAGAGACCAAGAATTTCGCGCGGTCGGACCGACAGCACGGTAGCTCAATTGGAAGAGCAGTTGGCCCAGTAAGCCAGAAAGATGCTGATTCGAATCCCGCCCTTGCGCAATTTTTGATTTCTTATTTCATCTTTAAGAATATAAATATGACACTGTGAGTGTTTAAAAACATTTCAAACCATTGTTTAGTTAATGCCAATTTTGAAATGGTAACTATTATTTAGCAATTACTTTTAAAAATATTTTTATGTCAATTCTAATGCACATCATCATCATCATCATCATTCTCTTGCCCTGTTCCCAGTTATCTGGGGTCGGCGCAGTATGTTTTGCTCTTCCACACTATTCTATCACTCGTCACTGAATCATCCACTCCTTTCACACTCATATCATTTTTAACACAGTCCATCAATCTCTTCTTTGGTCACAAAGGTACTACTAATTCTATAAATTTAATTTTGCCTCGGTGGCGCGGCGGTGAGAGGGTCGCATTAAAAGCGACGGCTGCGCCAGAGGTCCCGGGTTCGATTCCCGGGTCGGGCCAAAAAATACCTGGGTTTTTCTGTTTAGAATTTCTCAGGGTAGCCCGGAGTTTGGAAATTGGCGGTGATTCACCCCTATGCCTCGGAAAGCACGTTAAGCCGTTGGTCCTGCGCCTGATCTCTCTCCGGTCGTGTTAGATTGCTGTCCCATCTGCTCAGAGAGTGCACCTGTGTTTGCGCACACACTTGTGCACTATAATATGTCCCGCGCAGTCGGTTAGTCGTTGTGACTGGCCACCGTTGTCGAAATCGGCTAGGGGGACTATTACTATTACTAATTCTAATGCACTAATGCACAAAAGTCGTGTTTTCGAACTCTATTATGATACAGTTTTATCAAGGTAGTGAAAATTATGGATAAATAGTAATTTAGATCTTAACAAAAACTTTGAAAATTGGCTTGAGCGAAATCGAACTAGTAGTTTTTGAGATATAGCACATTTTTATTAACCGCAAATATAACTTTGTCTTTCATACAAACACTATGAAAAACAAAGTTATGATTGCGGTCAACAAAATATTGTAGTATTTTGGCTAAGTGGAAGTAAGAATCCCTAATTCAGTTAAAGTTGGTACGGAACCCTCAGTGCGCGAGTCCGACTCGCACTTGGCCGGTTTTCCCACCCGGCCGGCCGGTTGGCCGGGTTTCACCACAGGCGATGAAAGTCTCATGTTTGAATTCGATTTTACATAAATATTGCAAAACAATTCATTTTTTGGGGGTACCATAAAATATTGTTGTCAAAAAGGCCATTGATTTACATGTCTCAATCATTTGTGAGCTTAAAAAATGTAACAGGTCTTAAAAAAGTTGTCATTTTAGGAATTGGCATGATATTTAATGAGCAAAGACGAAATTTTCAAAAAAATATTAAAAGTGAGGGTATCTCGAAAATGGTGAGACTTTTTTTAAAAAAAATTGGCATATAATAGGCCATAGCGTGAACTATTTGCAGTTACAGGATTATCCTTCGTTTTTGGGACACCCTGTATATTAACGATCTGATTAATGAAAAATATGACTGCCCCATTACCTATAGATTCAATGGAAATCAAAATACTGTTGGTTCCTCCCCCGCAATCTGCATAAGCAAGAAGCCTTTGTACTTTAGGCACTGCAGTAACAGCATTCTAGAGGCATTATTGAATGGCACTTTAAGTGCCTTTTGCGTATAGCTGACCCAGAGGGAGCCCGAGTAGAACGACTGGCATTGTTTGAGGTTAAGACCTCCGTATGTGTTTTTGACATTAAGAACAGATTTGAAATTATTTTAGAGAAGAAAAAATGACAGAAAAACATTCATAGTCAGATTGATTCAAGATTTCCGATAAGTAATCTGTTTACATTGTTTCTAAATAAAGTGACTAAGATATAAGGTATAAGATATAAGTTTGGAAAATAAATAAATAAATAAAAAATAATAATCAGTACCTATCTATTTCTAATACCAAATTATTTAATCTGCAAGTAAGAACAACTTAACTTCATTTCTACATCGAGCAAACCTCCAGGCCAGCATATTACTCCGGAATGCCAAGGCGTATTTAAAAAAAAAAAGAATAGGCGACACCAAAAGTCTACTAAATAAATGAAATGAAATTTATTTGCCTAAAACACGGTTTTACATAGGTGGTCTTAAAAGTAATTTAACGTACACATGTTTTACCATGGTGTGGCATGCAAATTTTTCGTTTATAATATTTCTCCACTAACTTAATCGAATTACATCACAAAAATAAAGATTTATGTCATGCTACTAATTATAAGACTTAATTACAGATTAAAAGTGTTTACTAAAATACAAGGTCCTTCTAAATACAATGTCAAAATTTTTAAATAACGAAATTCGATAAATATCTGTCAGACTATCAATAATAATAAATATTGTTGGTTTTCTAATTTTGTTGTTGTATTTATAATTACATTTATTTTATATCTATTTTCAAGTGATTAAACTAGACTGGCTGCACTCGCAATCAATTAAAAACGAATAAATCATTGTTTATGGTTGTTTATTTTACAGTTCTCATATTATTTACTTTGTTACTTCCTTACACCTCACAAAATATTAAAGCAAAACAAATTAAACGTAACAAAATGAACTGATATTTGCGTTCTGTCTATAATCTGGCAATGGTTGGGTCACATTTGTTGCACCCGCGAAATTAGTCTATGAAAGACTACATTTTATTATGTTCTCTTTATATTAGTTAACAAAGAATTTAAAATATATTTTCAATAGCCAGGAGGAAAATTCAAACTGCTATCGCGGGTGCAACAAATATGACCGAACCTTTGCCAGATTATAGACGCAAAAAAAACGCAAAAATCAGTTCATTGCGTTACATTTAGTTTGTTTTGGTTTAATATTTTGTGAAGTGTTTAAGTAACAAAGTAAATAAAATGGAACTGTAAACAAAAGAAACATAAACAATGATTTATTCGTTTTTAAATTGATTGTGGGTGTGACATCAAATTATCGCGGGTGCAACCAGTCTAGTTTAATCACTTGAACCAGATATAAAATAAATGTAATTATAAATATAACAACAAAATTAGAAAACCAACAATATATATTATTAATTAGTAGACTTTTGGTGTCGCTTATTCTATTTTTCTTTTTAAATACGCCTTGGCATTCCGGAGTATTATGCTGGCCCGGAGGTTTGCTTGATGTAGTAATGAAGTTAACTGTCCTTAAAGCATACTGCCAGTCGTTCTACTCGGTCTCTCTCTGGGTCAGCTATACGCAAAAGGCGCTAAAGACACTTAAAGTGCCATTCAATAATGCCTTTAGAATGCTGTTACTGCAGTGCCTAAAGTACAAAGGCTTCTTGCTTATGCAGATTGCGGAAGGGAACCAACAGTATTTTGATTTCCATTGAATCTATAGGTAAAATGGGGCAGTCATATTTTTCATTAATCAGATTGGTAATATATGTTCTACCTAAATTTAAATGGAAATAAAAAAAATCGTGCTTTAATTTTATTTTATCAAATGTAATTTTTAGTTGATATTTATTATTTGTTATTTTATTTGTTATTATTAGGGGTGCTATTGTCCGATATAAAGAAAGTCATTCATTCATTCAATAGTCTCCGATAAACTCTATAAACATATTTTACACCAATCCTGATTTACACCAAACCCAGCTCAAACGACGCAGATAAACTTGCTAAATACAACTAAGACCAATCTGTAAAAGTGTCGCTTAAGCCTTTTGCTTTTCCACCGTCGTTATTTCTTGGTCCATCTTTTCATTTTATTTCTCGTTAAATTCTTCACATAATTAATTATTATAATGCGTTGAGTCGTTGTCCTCTGATTGGTCAAGTAGGTAACTGAGATGAACGAAAACTGAAACGTGTTTGTGTACAGAATGACTTTTAAGGAACGCGCGCAAAATGCCGTCACAATAATTGAATAATAGTATACTATAGTTATACGATAGCTATGGAGTGCGCGGGCGCCGAAATACAATAGACGGCATTCTAGAATCCTCAAACATCCATCACAGCCGACTACAAGCCTATAGAAATAAGAACTACTTTCGCCCGACAGAAATCGCAATAAACACACGCCGCGTTCCAGACTCCGCTGTCAGTCGTCCGCCAAAATAAGCCTTACGTCGTAACATATAAGGACTGAATTCGACTGGCAAATAATCACTGCAAAAACACACAATATTTTGTTAATGGCACTGCCGCGCGCCCGGTCGGTTCTAAGTGGCGGTAATATTCACTATTTTACATTATTGATATTTTAAAAACTTGATATTTAGTGGAATTTTAATTGGATTATTGAAAAATCTACTGCAATAGAGCGACCCCTAACTAAGAAACGAATTAAATTTGCCTGAGCAATTATTCACGAGCTATAATTAAGTAATAATAAGAATTGTAATATTGTAAAGAAAAATGTTTTGGATAACTTATTAAAGCTACTTATATACGTAAATAAAACCATATTAAAAAACAAAAATGGGCAGAGAATTTTTTCGGTAGAAGTTATAGAGCAAAATGCAAAAAGTTAAATTTTGAGTATCTCGGAAATCGAAAAAATATTGGATTCTTATTCTTACCTATTCTAACTTATACATACATACGTATACACGAACAATTTCAGACTGAGAATTTTTTCACAGAGAGTTATAAGCGATTTCCATGTTTAGGTATAAATACCTAACTTCTCGTAAAAAAAATCATTGGATTATTGCATATCTATAATCTGTATTACTTATTTTCACTATGTGCCAAGTTTCAACGACGGGAGAATTATTCGGATGTCTCCATACAACGAATCTCCTCGTTGATTGGACTATTGCTACATCTAAAGAAGACCTGGAAGAACTCATGATTCGTCTAGAAGCAACGAGTCTCCGATTCGGGCTTGCTCTAAATAGAAGCAAGACGAAGGTTATGATAGTGGATCGAGCCGGACGCGAAAATAGAGACCTTACGCATGTGGCCAATTGCGAAGTAGTACAACGCTACATCTACCTTGGTTCTACTATCTCAAACGTTGGAGGATGCAAAGATGAGATCAAACGTAGATGCGCCATCACCAGGTCAGCGGTGGAGCGGTTGGGAAAGATTTGGAAAGACAGACGTGCTGCAGCCCTGAAAGTGAGCGGTGTGTGACGGCGAGCCGCAATCCTGTTCATCTACAGCCACGACCACTCTGTCAAGAGTGCCCGACTAAGAAGACTTACAAATCGAAATCAATAATGAAGTAGTGAGGAGCGTCATTTCACTTTAGGAGCTTTTTTAGCATAGAAGGAAAAATAGAAGGGAGGAGGGGAAGAGGACGGCCTAGGATAAGCTATTTCGACCAAGTGAAGGAGAAAATTAATGTCATGTCGTATCAGGAAGTCAAGATAAAAGCAGGCGAAAAGAATGGACATTACTCCACCGACAAGAGCGCGGCTCTTAAATTGAAGAAGCAAGCTTTAGGAGGACATTATTACTCACATAAGTGACGGCAGTGTACTGTTGCTGCGCGATCGCCGCGTCGTAGGAGGGCAGCTGGTTGTACACGCCGTTGGGTTGCTCCACAGCCTGCACCACCGCCGGCTGGGGCGCGGCGTTGCTGTAGCTCGCCGTTTGCTAGAAAAATAAATAACGTAGTTTTAGTATTTACATATTGTTCAAAAGATTAAGGCTTACATATCAACCTATTATGAGCCTTGCCCAAAATTTAAAAGGCCGGAGCACATCATCACGGCGTCAGAGCATGCACAGAGGCACTCGCCATATGTTACGGCCACATTACCATGGCAACGTATTTGGTTTGATTTAAATGCCCGTTTGATATCTTTAAGTCCACCTTTGAACAGATTTTGGTTGTGCAATAAAGTATAAATAAACAAATCTTCCGGTTTTCGGTTTATTTATTTCATCATCATAATTAATCAGCCAAAAGACTTCACTGCTGAACATAGGCCTCCCCATGGTTTTCACCATTTTGTTTTTTTTTTTGGAATATCCCAAAAGTTTTGATTTCGAAATATCGATGCGTGTCTTAAACATACCTGATGTACAGCCGGCTGTATGTGTTCCTCGTATCGTTGGTACGTGTCGACGTACTCGGGTTGGTACGTATACTCCGGCTGATACGAGCCTTGTTTAGCTGTTTCGGAGTACTGGTAGTCCGGTTGGATGTCTTCCGCCGAGTACATGCCTGAGACAATTAGGCAGAAGGTTGAAGATATAGTATTATCAGGAAAAGCTTTTGACTGGGCATTAAGAGGCGGGACACCCCCGGTTCATGGTGTGGAAGGCAAAAAGGAAACCACCATATTTGGAGTTTAAAAAAAAGAACTCCACCGATAAGAGCCTAGGTCATAAATTTGATGATGCCCATCCTATGAGCCTGTGTTAACATTGGCCCAACGAAAAAAAATTAGTTGCCTGTAAAGTCGGTATACGGGCGAAAGTTTTACGTGACAACGACTTTTGATGTCTGTCTCTCTCGCTCTTAGGCGGGCTAACCATGCCCGAGTGGAAGGGACGCGTGCCTCTCACTCGCTCTCATTGTGGAGCGCATAACGTGAGCGGAGCGTAACGCAGTTTCTTGAAGTGTCACCCGGCAAACCAATTTATAAGACGTTGTCACGTCAAAATTAATAGGGTAGTGCCGACGCTTCAACGCAATGGGCACACACAGGATACACTGTCATATAGACGGGTATCACTCACCAGGTCCGTAGCTGAGCTCGTGCCTCTCATTGGTGAAGAGTATCTGCTCCTCGTGGTAGTCGCCGATGTCCTTCTTGGAGATCGTCCACTGGTGCAGCGGCCGCAGCGCCGTGCGCCCGCGCACCAGTTGCGATTTGAGGATCGAGTGCGAGTGCAGCGCGTACGGGGGGGGCGCTTCCTCACGGGACATTGATGGGGAGCTGTGAAAGATACAAGGTTGACATTTACGACCGTTCCCTATATGCAAACTATAGTCAAAGGTAGATAGATATCCTCGACTGGAGATAGCATTTCCTCGATCGAAGATAGGATTTCCTACTGCCAGAAGTTTATAGGGACAAAAAATCTAAAGGTAGATAACTAGGGCAAAACCACAGATAGAATGGATATAGGGAACGGCCGTTAGTTACGATATGAAAGCATATTATATCAGAATATAATTTTTAGGTAGAAAAAATTTAGAAGTTCGTGCCATGCCGATCTGACGGAACTTTTTTTTTATTCTCAGCTAAGCAGATATTTGACCTCGAACTTAAGCTCTTTACAAAAAAGGTGCATCTGTCAGTCGTTCAGACCTTAATAGCGCTTAATCGAAACAATATGTTACATACCATTTACATTCTACTATCAGTAAAAACATGTAAACTGCCTTTTCTGTATTTATTTAGGCTTTTATTCCAGCTGTAAGTTTCTCAAAAGTTTAAAATAAAATAAAAAATAATGATTCCAGTTTAGACGATTTTAAACTTTGTTCCATTTCGTATAAAACTTATCAACACAAGGTAAATACAATGTTTTTTTTTTAATATACCTTTTGCTATACTTATGAATGTGTGAATACGACATCCAATCACATTTTACGGCTGTACAAATATAAAAATACAAATTTTATTAATGACCACTTACTTCATTTTAATCTTCATCACAGTTTTCTCATCCGTGTATCCATTGGCATCGTACGGCTGCTCTTCAAAGGTCTGATACGCGTATTTCTCAGGCAACATTATGCTCTTGTCTTCCACCACGTATTTTGTCTCTGGCATGCCGTTTGCGTACTTTATGTCTTGGGTTATGTACCTGGTGAAAAATGGTTATTTGTTAAGAGCGGTCAGGTTAGTTACTGCTAGCTGTTAACCAATGGTCATTTTTAACAACTTCATTGTCGATGTGCAGTTCTATGCCTTGGGCCATAATCATAATATGTTTGGCTAATCACTACTAGTGACTACTTCGTCGGTATAGTCACTATACTTTAGTACTCTGGTGATTAATCAAGAGGTCCTGGGTTCGAATCCCGGGTCGAGCTGAATTGGGTTTCTGGGTTTTTCTTTATACGACGAGTACGAGTATGAGTACGATACGAGTCATATATTTTCTGCAAGGACTAACTGGTACTTTTACTAAGAAAGGAATAATGTGTTTGTTTAACAATATTTTGTGTGATGTTGATCCTTTTCGTGCCCTCGAGTGTGATTAGTTTACAAATAATAAATGTAATTTTTGCTGTCCATACTAAAGAGAGAAAAAAAGAAGCCTATGTTCACCAGTGGACGTCCCATTAGCAGCCTAATAATGGTAATGTTAATCTTACCTCGCAGGTTGTTCAAAGTGGACTTACCTCGTGTCATTATAAACGACCTCCTTATTGTCTATGTACAATTTATCCGCGTACACCTTGTCCTCGGGTTCCACGTCCGGTGCCATGGTCATGATGGGCTTGGGCAGCGTCAACTTGAGCGACTTCTTGGCGGCTTGCTGCTTTCGGGACTGGGACTTGTTGGGCGATGTTGTTTTAACTTTGAAGTCCTGTAAATAAGCTCAGTTTTTGAGACGATACATAAGAGAATAACATTAATGATTTGGTTTGTTTTTATAGTGTTTTGTCACTGTACAAACTTAGTAATATAAATTGCACTTGTTAAAGGCAAGTGTCTGACAAGGAATCGAACCCTGTGTCTTACACCATCTGGGCGCATGCCTTTACCACTCGGCCACCGACACATTGCAATATTCAAGGCCTGCCAAAGGTTTGAACGAGATCGTATCGGTAGATTTTGAGATATAGCACATTTTCAACAACACAACAAAAATGTGGTGTTATGGCTAAGTGTAAGTAAGTGGACCGCTAATTCAGTGATAGTTGGCACGGAACCCTCAATGACGACGCGTTTGGTTATTGGTTTGCGCTCCTGACTATTACGCCGGCCGTCGCGGGTTCGAATCCCGCTAGGGGCAAATGTTTGTGTGATGAGCACGAACATTTGTACCTTTGTCATGGATGTTATACGTATTTAAGTATTTATGGGAGACGCCCCCGTCATAATCGTTGTCTGGTACTTCGTTACACCAGGAAGAAAATTCCTTACCACGAAACCAGACAATTGGTGTGTTGTCTGGAGCATATTTATTTATTATTATTATTTATATAATGTGCGAGTCGGACTTGCACACGGGTTTTTGTTGATCTGATATTTTAGTGTAAGTCAATAGTCAAATCAGGCCCTTAGTTTCACATAATGTAAAAGATCAAAATGGTAGTATACCTTATCTTTACTAGCGGCGCTGGCAGACCTCTTCTCTAGCGTCCTCAATTCTTTGCACAGCTCCCGAACCAACTGCCCAGAGTTAAGGCACTTCGGCACGTTGTCACGTTTCGCCGCGTCCGTCTGTATCAAACAAATAATAATTATTAAATTAAATTTTAAATTTAGTAAAACCCCCATCGCAAAAAAAACGCCTGAACAGATTTTCATGACACATGACTAAGAAAAATAGGGATAAAATTATCTATGACACAAAAAAACGACGGGTCCATCGACACGCTAAGAAGAATAAGCTCAAGTAGTTACTAGACTACTACTAGTTACTTACGCTTTTGAGAGCGTGCCACTCTTTGAGAGCATTCGAGAGTATTTTGATTCCGCGCAGCAACAGCGGCGGCAGCTGCGCAGGCGCCGACGCGGACACACTCTCGCCCAGCGTGAAGTCTTCGTCCTGGTAACAAACAATTTTGATATAAGACATTAAACTTCATCATCATCATTATCAGCCGAAGGACGTCCACTGCTGAACATAGGCCTCCCCCATGGCTTTCCACAACGACCGGTCGCTCACAACCGGTCTGCATCCAGTGCGATCCTGCGATCTTTACAAGGTCGTCTGTCCATCTTGTCGGTGGACGTCCTACGCTGCGCATTTGGTCGAAGGGTCTCCAATCTAGGACTTTCGCGTTGCATTGCTATACGTATTAGACATAACGGGTTTAAAACTTTTTAGTTCGTGACCACGGCAGCATGCAATACAGCGGAAAAGTCGAGAAGTGAGTAATAATTACTCATATCATAAGTTATTATTCGCGTTTAGACCCGTCATGTCTAATACTAAAAGAATTTGTATTGCCACATAAGTTTTCAGAGCACAAAGTAGCAAAATAAAATTCTGTTAAACTACTTTTGACCAGGTACTAAGATAAACAAAAGAATCGACCATAGATTTTAATTCTCTGAAAGAATAGACCAACGCTTCCGGCGGTGGTATATGGTCTACGATACATATCCAATGTAAGAGCATGGCATACATCTATTTAAGTCTATAGTCTATGAACTATGTTGTTGTCTACGTTTTGAACACTATCTAATGTGAAAAACGAGGCTGTGATTTCCTCTCACTTTTGCTATTATTTTTCGGATGGAAATAAACTTAATTCACAAATTTTTCCCACAGGCAATACCTAAAGGACTAAAAAATTCCGCCTACTACACTATACCATACCATGACCGTCCTAGGAATGTGTAAGGCAAAAAAATATTATTTGTATTGAAAACTATGACACGGCCCACTAGACCGTTCCGTCACCGACCAACACCGTCGCGTGCCATGCACGGAGCGTGTCAGCACCGAAAAAATACGCTCTCGCGCCATATAACGGTGAGACAGAACGCTGTAAATCCGTTCAGTGGGCAAAGTAGAGCGTATCGTTGTGCTTTTCATGTCTGATACGCTCCTAGCGCGGTCTAGGTATGGTATGGTGTAGCAGTTATTATCACTATTATTATTATCACTTTTTAATCCCGCGGGATTTCGAATCTACGAACTCGAGTCGAAATTGCATTCCCTAGCGCCCTAGCGCTATCTCCTTTGCACGTTTCATTGCTCTACCTGCGAGTCCTAGGGTTTACTATAGACATACTCACCTGAGTCTCCTCATTGTGCCTGCGCAGCATAGTGAGCAGGTGCGCGCCGGCGTACCAGTGCATCGCCTCGAACAGCGGGTAGCGGAACATTACGGGGGTCTCCACGCGACGTTCAATCTCGTATATTCTGAAAATAAATACATAAAGAAAGAAAGAAAGAAAAGTAATTTATTCGGTACACTACAAAAGTACAAAAATAATAACTGCCTCGGTGGCGCAGTGGTAAGAGGGTCGCATTTTAAAGCGACGGCTGCGCCAGAGGTCCCGGATTCGATTCCCGGGTAGGGCCAAAAATATGAACCTGGGTTTTTCAGAAATTCTCAGAGAAGCCCGGAGTTTGGAGTTGGCGGTGTTTCACCCCCGTGTCTCGGAAAGCACGTAAAGCCGTTGGTCCTGCGCCAGATCTCTCTCCGGTCGTGTCAGATTGCTGTCCCATCGGGCTATGAGAGTAGAAGGAATAGAGAGTGCACCTGTGTTTGCGCACACACTTGTGCACTATAATATGTCCCGCGCAGTCGGTTAGTCGTTGTGACTGTCCACCGTAGTCGAAATCGGCTAGGGGGACTATTACTATTATTACAAAAATAAACAATATAAAAATTAAAACAATTATAAGTAGTAGTAGTGAAATAAAATTGTTTTCCACTCAGCTTTATAAAAAGTCAAAGTCGTTTATATTTGCATATAAACCCACTAGGGCCACTTATACACGTCCCAACATAGACATACAGCTTAAGACAGTGCTGTTTCGCGAACAGATACTATCAGTGTTGTGTGTCGAGAACAGATGCGAGAAAATATTGAGTTTGTGGACAATAGTTCCGACGGCGAGCGCAATAAAAGACTTCGAAGGATGTATTATTTAGCCTAATCATTAAAGTAACAAAAAAACTCTTGTTTTGAATTGAATTGTTACATCACTATATAAATTACACTTGTCAAACCGTGACTCTGTGACAGACGAGGAATCGAACCCCGTGTCTTACATTATCCGGGCGTATGCCTATACCACTCGGCCATCGTCACATTAACATGCCTGTTGAATTTTGCAAGTGCTTTTTTAACACTATTCCACTACTCTTGCAACATTAAAAAAGAATAAGCGCGATCGCAGCTGTCATTTTGGTCTATCTTATAAAATATGAGTATAATATTAAAGTTACACCCCATTGAGCTAGCATAAAAACTGATAACATAGTATGATAGATAAAACTTTAACTTCCGGGGTTTCTCCGGCAATGACAAGTGTGACTGTAGCGCGGTGCAGACAATGGCCCATCTCCTGTCCTGCCCCAAATGTCCTAGCTCATGTACGCTTCAAGATCTGCAGCAGACAAACGCCAACGCAATCAACGTTGCACAACACTGGGCGAAAATATTATTTGTTACCAGTCGACTCGAAGAAGAAGAAGATAAAACTTTAGCATCAAAGTACTTCCTGCCCATGATGAAATAACTTCAAAAGACACTCACTGAAGCTGCATCTCGATGGCGTAGGAGTGCAGGAAGTTCCCTCCGAACACCAGCGAGTCGCACGGCGTGAGCACCGCGTGGATCCAGCCGGAAGGGATGAACAGGGTCTGTCCAGCGCACAACTCTGCCGTGCCGTACCACTCCACCTGGAAATATATTAGTTATAATATAAAGAAGATCGCCGTTATGCCTTAAACGTAAAATCATGGACATGTGTATTCTGCCAGTGCTCACGTATGGCGCCCAAACATGGTCTTTGACCGCTCGTCAGAGGTCCAATCTTGAGGTCTGTCAGAGAGCAATGGAGCGCAGCATACTAGGCGTAAAATTATCTGACCGCATCCGGAACACCACACTGCGCTCCACAACGCTCTTAACTGATGTCTCGCAGAAAGCTGCCCAACTGAAGTGGGAATGGGCCGGTCATGTCAGCCGCATGCCGGAAGACTTCTGGGCCAAAATTTGTACTCAGTGGACCCCCCTAAATGGAAAACGGCCACGTGGTAGACCCAGAAGACGATGGCGTGACGAGTTAGACATGTTCGACAAAGACTGGGAAATAAGTGCCCAAAATCGTGGGAACTGGAGAAAGGGTAGGGAGGCCTTTGCCCTGCAGTGGGACACCACAGGATCTTAATAATAATAATAATAAAGAAGAGTAAAGGAACTAAGTGTGAGCCTTGTAGCAGTCACCTGAAATTATATAGAAAAGTAAAATTGTTGACGAGAAGGGTCCAAATTGTCAAGCTACGCCAATCAAGCCTTGCGGAAGTCCTAAAGCAAGACCATACTAGGAAAGTGTCCGTCAAAAATATTTGTATTGAAAACTATGACACTGTTCCCACTAAATCGTTCCGTCACCGACCAACTCCGTCGCATGCCATGCATGGAGCGTGTCAGCACCGGCAAAATACACTCTCGCTAGCTCTCGCTTCATATAACAATAAGACTCAACGCTGTATATTCGTTCAGTGAACAAAGTAGAGTAAATGAAATTAGCCGTAGTTTGTCATTATTACTTTAAGTTTAATTTTAAAGTAAATAAATAACGTACCATATCGCCGAAGAAGCGTTCATTTTGGTTGTTCGACGCGCTCCACTGCTGATAAAGAGCTAGGTTTGTAGCCGTCGGAGGGATCAGGTAGAATATCTGAAACAAAATTGATGATGATGACATAAAATGTGAAAAATGTTTATTTGACAGAATAAAAGTACAAACAGGTTTTACCGGTACCCAAACTAGGCATGCCTGCCCTATGTGGAACATCGGTCCTAAAGGAAAAGGCAGCAACATCAATACTGGCAGAAGGCTGAAGATATAGTATATCAAGACAGGCTTTTGACTGGGCATCAAGAGGCGGGAAACCCCACAATTCCTAAACTGCAGTGTGGAAGGCAAGATGGAAATCCCCACATCATCTATAGGTAAACCGCTTTATTGCGACTTCGCCTGCGGGGCGGCGGGGCGCGGGGGCAGGGTCGCACGCGGTTAGTGGGCGGCACGGAAACACCCGCCGCGCCGCTCACTAACCGCGCTCTCGTCTCTCCCCGCACTCCTTTGTACCGCAGTCAAGGTCTCAATTTCGCGGTCTACTATACCATTGACAAGAGCCTAGGTTCTAAATTTGATGATGACGAGATCTTATGAATTTTTGGTATTCGTCACTATCACCTACTGTGCTCAGTGCTCACCTTCCGTCCGTGCAGCACGTGGTACCACACCGTGGTGCCGCCGAAGTCGACGTGGAAGTCGGTGAAGGCGCCGGCGGGGGACATGAGGCAGTACTTCTGCACGGCGGGCCGGGGCGCGCCGCTGGCCGGGGGCCACACGCGCGCCGCCCAGTCCAGCTTGCGCGCCGCCGCGGGGGGCTCCACTAGCGGGGACATGCTGCGGGAGATAACTTGCTTGAGAGAGTTATAAAAAAAAAGAATAAATAAATAAATATTCGACATAATGTAAAGAGATCTATTTCCCCAAGATATTTTCTCTCCAAGTATACCGAAATAACACATCTTTTTATAACCCCGTCGTTCGTATGTGTAGCCTTTATAACGAACTCGCACAGAATCAGCCTAACATCAATATTTTGTCTTGGAGTCCGCATGCCTTCCGTATTGAAGCTCCATCTAGAGTATGTATGTAATAGAAATAAGTTAAAATATTCTAATACTTGTAATGATTTTTTTGGTTTCTCATTTAATTTTATAAGTATAAAAAATAAATGTGTGTGCCAAAAAAATTTTAAACTACCTCAAGTTTGTCAGCATTCCCTTCCAAGATGAACTAAAGTACAAAGCAAGTGAGGTGCATTACGATCACTTAAATGAGTTTTCATAAAATGCCCATCATTACTCTAAACATCAGTAATAGAAAGAGCCTTTTAGCTCGATTTACTTTATGTTAAAATCAAATCAAATCAATCATTTATTTTCCAGAATACACAAAAGTATGCAAGTTACAAACTGCAGGTCTTAAAAGTAAGTAGTAGCTGTATTCAGCCTGCTAGCAGGCGTGCAAATATTTATAAATATCTTTCTTTACTAATACAAGTCCATTTATTTAACAATCAAATAATTAGTCCAATCAACGAGGAGATTCGTTGTATGGAGACATCCGAATAATTCTCCCGTCGTTGAAACTT